>JAAAWM010011650.1:0-93587 GCA_036873465.1 Thinopyrum obtusiflorum
AATTACTCACGCACGGCGGTGAGCATCATGAAATTGGTGATGGAGGAAGGTTGGTGATGATGATGGCGATGAATCCCCCTCTTCGGAGCCCCGAACGGACTCCAGATCAGCCCTCCCGATGAAGAACAGGAGGCGGCGGCGGCTCCGTATCGTAAAATGTGATGAATCCTTCTCTCTGATTTATTTCTCCACGGATGTGAATATATAGCATTGGAATTATGGTCAAAGGAGGTCCAGGGGGCCCACAAGCCACCTAGGCGCGCCCCAAGGGGGCGCGCCCCTAGGCTTGTGGCCAATGGGTGGACCCCCTCTGGTTGATTCTTCCGCCAGTATTTTTTATTAATTCCAAAAATATTCTTCATAAATTTTTAGGTCAATCCGAGAACTTTTATTTCTACACAAAAATAACACCAAGGCAATTCTGCTGAAAATAGCGCCAGTCCGGGTTAGTTCCATTCAAATCATGCAAATTAGAGTCCAAAACAAGGGCAAAAGAGTTTGGAAAAGTAGATACGATGGAGATGTATCACTAAAAACTAGTACATCATCAAAGTATACGACAATGCATATGCCAATGTATTTGCGAAGAACATAATGTTCTAGAGTCCTAGGAGCATTCTATATCATTGGAATCTCTTCATTCAGGTCTGGGATTGCATTGCTTGCTCCATCATGTCCAAACATCATTTGCCACAGAGGATAATCTTCAACTCTTCTTCCTCCTTCCCTAGCTCCTCTTCTAGTTGCTTCTGGTCTAGCTCCTCTTGCAGCTTCTTTTGGTCCTCTTCCACCCCTCCCAGCTTTTCCACCTCTTCCACCCCTCCCAACTCTTCCACCTCTTGCTTTCTTCACTACTCTGCCTGCACTTGCACTGGTACTTGCCTTATCTACAAAATTCTGTTGGTGTATGATTCAGACAATGTAAATTTAAGGGGCATGCAAGATTCAGTTAGAGTAATCATTCAGTTGTTGCAAGATTCAGTTACTGTACCTTCATTTATTTGAACTGCTGATCTTGCCTTTCTTTTACCTCTGCTTGCCCTTCTACCAGCAGTTGTTACAGTTGTTTGCCTGGTCCTTTGAGGGATTAAATCCCTAGCTGCAGCTACAAAGCTTGACTCCTCTGGCAGTGGTCTAGGTGGTCTGACATTTGTAACATATGCTCTCTCCTACAAACCAGTTGTGGCAATCAGCATTTAAAAATATTTTGTATACTCACAAAAGCTTGCAATATGCTCTCTCTTACCTCTTGTCCCATCCTGTAAATGGCCCACAGTAGACATGTTGTTGAGAAGTATATCACATTTAGGAAAATCACTGAAGAAATTTTTCACCCATTGATTAGGCGGCTTGTCCTCTAGCTAGTTGTAAGCATCAATGCAAGCCTCTCTCATTTTCTCTTTGTTCTCATTCCATCTTGGTAAGTTTGTTGATCTGGCAATTGCCCACAGCATATTCTTCAATGTGTCACCTTTGAACAAGTTGTGGAAGTTTTGGTATAGGTGCCTAACACAAAACCGATGATCTGCATCTGGGAAAACTTTTTCAGCAGCATTTATCAAACCATGCATATGCAATGGATTTTCACATAAGTTCATATGAAATAGCCAATGCAATTAATAAATAAAGCATGCATATTAATGCAATGGATGAGTTGCAATACCTTCTGCTTGTCACTCATGATGGTGTATGGGCTTGTGTTCATAATGTGAGTGACAAGCTATTGGCAAAAACCATACCAAAACCATTCCCATGTGTAAGTGAATTCAACCTCTACGATTCCCATATAGCTATTGGATAAATGCAACCATTTGGGTAAATTCCCACAGCTGTCAACAATATACCTTTGTACCTACTTTTCAAGTGGCAGCCATCCACAAATATAATTGGCCTCCAGCCCTTTAGGAAACCTCTCTTGCAAGCATCATATGACCAATAGAGTGAGGAGAGGTGGTCCTTTGGCAGTGCATCATCCTTCTCCTTCACTTTGGTAGTGGAAACTATGAATTTGCTGCTAGGATTAACTCTTGTGAGTTCTTGCCTGTAGTCCCACAACATGATGTACTGCTCTGCTTCATCCCCATGAATAATGTCAAGAGTTGCCTTCCTGGACCTTCCAAATTTTATCTTGTTTGGTAGAAGTTTCAACTCTCTTTGAACCTTGTTACCAAATGTACCCAAATCCATCTTCTGGTTGTCTCTGAATTCCTGAATGAATTTCTGTGTGAGAATTTTAACTGTCAAACACTTGGAATCAAATGATTTCTAGCATTTGTGAGTGCCATTGTACTGCCTTATCACAATGCTACCAGTCCTATTGTCTTTTGAAGCTTTCAGTTGCCAAGGACAAGCTTTTGAGCAAACTGCATTAAGCCTTTCAGATTCATTTCCTGGCTTATATATCTTCACTTTGTTCCTAACAGTGTATGCATCCATAGCCATCCTCAGCTCTTTTATGTCACCAAAAACCAAACCAACACTGAAAACTAGATTATTCAGATCCACTTCTGGATTGTAGGCTCTAAAAGTGTACTGCAACTTTGACAATTCATCTTTGCTTAGGTTGAGATCATCATCATCTTAAGGCTCCCCTTCTTGAATGTACCCTTCCTTCTCATTGTTATCATTGACATCTATATCCACATTCTCCATAAACAAATCATCATCTAGATCTTCAACATCATATTCACTCTCATAAAAATTATTGTCGGTTTCTTCTCCTTCATCCTCTCCCTCTCCCTGCTCTGTTCTCTACCTGAACTTCATCCTCTCTTTTTGTTCTTCTCCCTCTCCCTGCTCTGTTTCATGTCCATGATCTTCCCCTCTCCCTGCTCTTCTTCCTCTCTTGCTTGTCCATGCTCTTCTTCCTCTCCTCCTTTAGTAGACCTTGGAAATTTCCTTGTAGTAATTACCCTTGGCAGAGGGGGCCATCTATGATCACATCATCATAAGAAGTTCTGATCTTATTCTCCTCATCCACTATCAGCAGAAGTGTCTTGCATTCTTTGCTTGCATTGACCATAGCAGCAATTACCTCTTCAGTATCCACATGAACAAAGCCATCTACAATGTCGTTTCCTGACAAGCACCAGTACACTTGCAGACTAGGAAAACCATAGAAGTAATCCAACTTGTCCAGGCAAAACTTCAACATATGTAAGGAACAAGTGTCAGCATGGCAATAGTCAAATTCACAATAAGTGCTGCCAATATATGATCTATTCACTCCTTGCCCAATGAATATGCCATTGTGCTCAAATGCTATGGACAACAAGAGAGATTCTTCTCCTGAAGTTACTGCAAAAAAAGACAATTTTTTGTTTAGGCTATGATGCAAACCACTGCAGTAAATGAATTCCTTTTGAATATAGTACAACAATAACCAATTAACAACATTTATCATCACTTAACTGAATTCGCTGCAACATTTATCGACAGCATTCACTTAACTGAATTTTGACAACATTCACTAACTGAATTTCGACAGCAAGTATAGAGCAATATCTGAAGAAAACAAATTCACACCGATCACAGGGCATCCATCACAACAATCACATGGCATACATCACAACAATCACAACATCCATCATAACAATCACATCTTCCTTCAATCCGATAACTATATTAACCCTACATTAACCCCCAAATCGTCACCACCGACAAGCCAACATAAAAAGCAATGAAACAACAGTAATCATCCTATCGAATGCCTACATTACCTTCATCGCATGAATAGCGGCAACAAGACATCAATCTTTCCATCAAAATCATGAAGAACTAAGCATGATAAAAAACCTAGGAGAATGGGGCAACCCAGCATGAGAAGAGGTCGATCGAGCGCGTACCATACTGTGACGCCCCCGATTCAATCGTACACTAATCATACACACAAACGTGTACGATCAAGTTTAGGGACTCACGGGAAGATATCACAACACAACTCTAAACACAAATAAGTCATACGAGCATCATATTACAAGCCAGGGGCCTCGAGGGCTCGAATACAAGTGCTCGAACATGAACGAGTCAGCGGAAGCAACAATATCTGAGTACAGACATAAGTTAAACAAGGTGCCATAAGATGGCTAGCATAAACAGGGATACAGATCGAAGAGGCGCGGGCCTCCTGCCTGGGATCCTCCTAACTACTCCTGGTCGTCAGCGGCCTGCACGTAGTAGTGGGCACACTCGATGTAGTAGGAGTCGTCAAAGGTAGCGTCTGGCTCCCCCCCCCCCCCCCCCCCCCCCCCCCCCCCCCCCCCCCCCCCCCCCCCCCCCCCCCCCCCCCCCCCCCCCCCCCCCCCCCCCCCCCCCCCCCCCCCCCCCCCCCCCCCCCCCCCCCCCCCCCCCCCCCCCCCCCCCCCCCCCCCCCCCCCCCCCCCCCCCCCCCCCCCCCCCCCCCCCCCCCCCCCCCCCCCCCCCCCCCCCCCCCCCCCCCCCCCCCCCCCCCCCCCCCCCCCCCCCCCCCCCCCCCCCCCCCCCCCCCCCCCCCCCCCCCCCCCCCCCCCCCCCCCCCCCCCCCCCCCCCCCCCCCCCCCCCCCCCCCCCCCCCCCCCCCCCCCCCCCCCCCCCCCCCCCCCCCCCCCCCCCCCCCCCCCCCCCCCCCCCCCCCCCCCCCCCCCCCCCCCCCCCCCCCCCCCCCCCCCCCCCCCCCCCCCCCCCCCCCCCCCCCCCCCCCCCCCCCCCCCCCCCCCCCCCCCCCCCCCCCCCCCCCCCCCCCCCCCCCCCCCCCCCCCCCCCCCCCCCCCCCCCCCCCCCCCCCCCCCCCCCCCCCCCCCCCCCCCCCCCCCCCCCCCCCCCCCCCCCCCCCCCCCCCCCCCCCCCCCCCCCCCCCCCCCCCCCCCCCCCCCCCCCCCCCCCCCCCCCCCCCCCCCCCCCCCCCCCCCCCCCCCCCCCCCCCCCCCCCCCCCCCCCCCCCCCCCCCCCCCCCCCCCCCCCCCCCCCCCCCCCCCCCCCCCCCCCCCCCCCCCCCCCCCCCCCCCCCCCCCCCCCCCCCCCCCCCCCCCCCCCCCCCCCCCCCCCCCCCCCCCCCCCCCCCCCCCCCCCCCCCCCCCCCCCCCCCCCCCCCCCCCCCCCCCCCCCCCCCCCCCCCCCCCCCCCCCCCCCCCCCCCCCCCCCCCCCCCCCCCCCCCCCCCCCCCCCCCCCCCCCCCCCCCCCCCCCCCCCCCCCCCCCCCCCCCCCCCCCCCCCCCCCCCCCCCCCCCCCCCCCCCCCCCCCCCCCCCCCCCCCCCCCCCCCCCCCCCCCCCCCCCCCCCCCCCCCCCCCCCCCCCCCCCCCCCCCCCCCCCCCCCCCCCCCCCCCCCCCCCCCGCAAAGCATTAAGTAATTGGAGAAGCCTCCCCGAAGCTTGTGGGAGACTCTCTCCTTCAATTTGCACAAAATTATATATATCCCTTAAAGCAGCTTGTTTCTTATGAGCAGGGAAATATTTAGCAGAGAAGTAATAAATCATATCCTGGGGACTACGCACACAACCAAGATCAAGAGAATTAAACCATGTCTTAGCATCACCCTTTAATGAGAATGGAAATAACTTAAGGATATAATAGTAGCGAGTTTTCTCATCATTAGTGAATAGGGTAGCTATATCATTTAATTTAGTAAGATGTGCCACAACAGTTTTAGATTCATAGCCATAAAAAGGATCAGATTCAACCAAAGTAATTATCTCAGGATCGACAGAGAAATCATAATCCTTATCAGTAACAAAGATAGGTGAAGTAGCATAAGCAGGATCATATTTCATTCTAGCATTCAAAGATTTTTCTTTCAGCTTAGCTAATAATTTCTTAAGATCATTCCTATCATTGCAAGCAAGAAAGTCTCTAGCAGTTTCTTCATCCATAACATAACCCTCAGGCACAACAGGCAATTCATATCTAGGGGGAGAATCTTCATCATCACTGTCATCAATATTATCAGTTTCAATAATTTCATTCTCTCTAGCCCTAGCAAGTTGTTCATCAAGAAATTCACCTAGTGGCACAGTAGTATCAAGCATAGAAGCAGTTTCATCATAAGTATCATGCATAGCAGAAGTGGCATCATCAATAACATGCGACATATCAGAATTAACAGCAGAAGCAGGTTTAGGTCTCGCACGCTTACTCAAAACAGAAGGTGAATCAAGTGCAGAGCTAGATGGCAGTTCCTTGGGGGGGGGGGGGGGGGGGGGGGGGGGGGGGGGGGGGGGGGGGGGGGGGGGGGGGGGGGGGGGGGGGGGGGGGGGGGGGGGGGGGGGGGGGGGGGGGGGGGGGGGGGGGGGGGGGGGGGGGGGGGGGGGGGGGGGGGGGGGGGGGGGGGGGGGGGGGGGGGGGGGGGGGGGGGGGGGGGGGGGGGGGGGGGGGGGGGGGGGGGGGGGGGGGGGGGGGGGGGGGGGGGGGGGGGGGGGGGGGGGGGGGGGGGGGGGGGGGGGGGGGGGGGGGGGGGGGGGGGGGGGGGGGGGGGGGGGGGGGGGGGGGGGGGGGGGGGGGGGGGGGGGGGGGGGGGGGGGGGGGGGGGGGGGGGGGGGGGGGGGGGGGGGGGGGGGGGGGGGGGGGGGGGGGGGGGGGGGGGGGGGGGGGGGGGGGGGGGGGGGGGGGGGGGGGGGGGGGGGGGGGGGGGGGGGGGGGGGGGGGGGGGGGGGGGGGGGGGGGGGGGGGGGGGGGGGGGGGGGGGGGGGGGGGGGGGGGGGGGGGGGGGGGGGGGGGGGGGGGGGGGGGGGGGGGGGGGGGGGGGGGGGGGGGGGGGGGGGGGGGGGGGGGGGGGGGGGGGGGGGGGGGGGGGGGGGGGGGGGGGGGGGGGGGGGGGGGGGGGGGGGGGGGGGGGGGGGGGGGGGGGGGGGGGGGGGGGGGGGGGGGGGGGGGGGGGGGGGGGGGGGGGGGGGGGGGGGGGGGGGGGGGGGGGGGGGGGGGGGGGGGGGGGGGGGGGGGGGGGGGGGGGGGGGGGGGGGGGGGGGGGGGGGGGGGGGGGGGGGGGGGGGGGGGGGGGGGGGGGGGGGGGGGGGGGGGGGGGGGGGGGGGGGGGGGGGGGGGGGGGGGGGGGGGGGGGGGGGGGGGGGGGGGGGGGGGGGGGGGGGGGGGGGGGGGGGGGGGGGGGGGGGGGGGGGGGGGGGGGGGGGGGGGGGGGGGGGGGGGGGGGGGGGGGGGGGGGGGGGGGGGGGGGGGGGGGGGGGGGGGGGGGGGGGGGGGGGGGGGGGGGGGGGGGGGGGGGGGGGGGGGGGGGGGGGGGGGGGGGGGGGGGGGGGGGGGGGGGGGGGGGGGGGGGGGGGGGGGGGGGGGGGGGGGGGGGGGGGGGGGGGGGGGGGGGGGGGGGGGGGGGGGGGGGGGGGGGGGGGGGGGGGGGGGGGGGGGGGGGGGGGGGGGGGGGGGGGGGGGGGGGGGGGGGGGGGGGGGGGGGGGGGGGGGGGGGGGGGGGGGGGGGGGGGGGGGGGGGGGGGGGGGGGGGGGGGGGGGGGGGGGGGGGGGGGGGGGGGGGGGGGGGGGGGGGGGGGGGGGGGGGGGGGGGGGGGGGGGGGGGGGGGGGGGGGGGGGGGGGGGGGGGGGGGGGGGGGGGGGGGGGGGGGGGGGGGGGGGGGGGGGGGGGGGGGGGGGGGGGGGGGGGGGGGGGGGGGGGGGGGGGGGGGGGGGGGGGGGGGGGGGGGGGGGGGGGGGGGGGGGGGGGGGGGGGGGGGGGGGGGGGGGGGGGGGGGGGGGGGGGGGGGGGGGGGGGGGGGGGGGGGGGGGGGGGGGGGGGGGGGGGGGGGGGGGGGGGGGGGGGGGGGGGGGGGGGGGGGGGGGGGGGGGGGGGGGGGGGGGGGGGGGGGGGGGGGGGGGGGGGGGGGGGGGGGGGGGGGGGGGGGGGGGGGGGGGGGGGGGGGGGGGGGGGGGGGGGGGGGGGGGGGGGGGGGGGGGGGGGGGGGGGGGGGGGGGGGGGGGGGGGGGGGGGGGGGGGGGGGGGGGGGGGGGGGGGGGGGGGGGGGGGGGGGGGGGGGGGGGGGGGGGGGGGGGGGGGGGGGGGGGGGGGGGGGGGGGGGGGGGGGGGGGGGGGGGGGGGGGGGGGGGGGGGGGGGGGGGGGGGGGGGGGGGGGGGGGGGGGGGGGGGGGGGGGGGGGGGGGGGGGGGGGGGGGGGGGGGGGGGGGGGGGGGGGGGGGGGGGGGGGGGGGGGGGGGGGGGGGGGGGGGGGGGGGGGGGGGGGGGGGGGGGGGGGGGGGGGGGGGGGGGGGGGGGGGGGGGGGGGGGGGGGGGGGGGGGGGGGGGGGGGGGGGGGGGGGGGGGGGGGGGGGGGGGGGGGGGGGGGGGGGGGGGGGGGGGGGGGGGGGGGGGGGGGGGGGGGGGGGGGGGGGGGGGGGGCCCTCCCGAGAGAGTTTAGGACTTGGCGGCGGCTCCGTATCGTAAAACGCGATGAATCCTTCTCTTTGATTTTTTTCTCCCCGAACGTGAATATATAGAGTTGGAGTTGAGGTCGGTGGAGCACCAGGGGGCCCACGAGGCAGGGGGCGCGCCCAGGGGGGTAGGCGCGCCCCCCACCCTCGTGGACAGGGTGTGGGCCCCTGGCCTTGATTCTTTCGCCAGTATTTTTTATTATTTCCAAAAATAATCTCCTTGAAGTTTCAGGACATTCCGGGAACTTTTGTTTCTGCACAAAAATAACACCATGGCAATTCTGCTGAAAACAGCGTCAGTCCGGGTTAGTTCCATTCAAATCATGCAAGTTAGAGTCCAAAACAAGGGCAAAAATGTTTGGAAAAGTAGATACGACGGAGACGTATCAGGCGCATCCCGATCAGGGGTCCCCGCTGTTCTCTCTCACAAAGCCGGTGCGGTTGCCTTCGTCCCTTCTCACTGCAGTGACGTGGGCAGTTACCGCCTCCCACCGCCCTCCTCTAAGCTAGCTACATCCCGACATCCCTCAGGTACAACTTCCTTTATAGCCAGTCGGCTTGCACCACTGCCACAGCTGCCCACATCGCTCCATGTGGATATTTCTGTACTTCTTTGCCCCGCACGTACCTCTGCTGGCTTCTACTGTATTTGTGACGAGTTTATATCTCATCAACTAATCCCACTAGTCTTATTCTAATCACGCTTCTTCAATTTCTTTGCCATAGGGATGCTCAGCTCGATTTTAGTGAAACCGCACAAAATGATCCGATGGTTGCAAACTTCATTCCTTCGAAAGGTTCAACCTCACCAGCAAATTAAAGCCTGGTTAGGGTTTAGGATTCAAGGCCTAGGGACTGCATGGATCATTTTTTCCTTCGGTTGTCTCTGTTCCAAAATAAGTGTCAACTTTAGTACAACTTTGTACACTAAAGTTGGCAAGGGCATAAAGTTGAGACACTTATTTTGGAACGGAGGGCGTATTGGCTATGATCTGTGAATCATTGAGATGCAATAGCATGCATGTTAGTCTCCTTTGTATTTGATGGAATGTTGCAACGGGGCAACCTTGGATGCAAGATACATGAAACAGAAGCTGAAAGCTTCATAGCATTGTACATTTTTGCTGCTTTCGTGTTTTCGCTGAGCTGCCGCGTATTCGCTGATTTTGCACTCCTCCACTGTGAGAGTGGAGAAAATTGTAAAGAGTGGAGACGCTCTACCTCCTTTCGCCAAAACATGGGACATCCAGCATCCGGTGCATGTGTCATGCACCAAAGTAAAGTGTACAATACAAGTGAAACTCAGCACCGCCGTGCCACCTCAGTAATAATGACCAATGGGCCGTCAAATCACATAGACCCGGCAGTAAGTTGGACGGATGAAGCAACCATCACTCTTTGTTGAATCCGCTTCTCCCTTCAACGCATGCGCCAGTGAGAGGTTGTGTCCGCTCTGCCCAGGCATGAATGTGGCACCGATTCTCCGGAGCGGCGCTGACCTTTTCAGGCGGGAAGCGCGCGCGGGCGATGGAGGGGCCTTGGGTCGGCCAGGGTGGTCAGGAGCGGGCGTGGCAGCTGTCCCGACCGGACGCCCGGAAATGAGAGGATGCACCGACTCTCGCAGCTTCGTAGTTAGAAGTGCTACACACCAGTTGTCCCGACTGGATGCCCGGAAATGAGAGGATGCACCGATGCACTGACAGCAAGCAACGCATGCACCAATAATATTTATTTTTTGTTGGCATGTATTGTATTATTTACTACTTCCCGACTAATCTCATTTTCTTTGTTTTACCATATTATACAGTCTCATTTTCACTTCTTTCCACCACATGCTCACATTCCAAGGTGCATTAAATTGATGCATGCAAGGATTAAAAGAAACCAACCAGTGCATGTGACGTGGCGGAAAAACCTGGATGGAGGTAGTAGTACCAGATACAGTGGCACACTGACTTAGGCCAAATACAAGTGCCCGCTCATTACTGGAAGAGAGCAAAGTGTACATACAAAGTAATTAAAATTGAATTTCTCGAAAATATTCAAAATTGGAGGATGGTGCAGCCCACCTTTCCGATATTTTGACCATGTGTGGTTCAGTTGTTGTTCACTTCGGAGGGTCGTGTACCACACGCGAACGTTAGTAAGCGCGACCGGGAGGCGTGTAGCGTTAATTGCGAGTTGACTCCTTCACGCGTTAAATTTTCTTCACGTATTAGCATTGCCCCTAGTATTTTTCTTCTATGTTAAATAAAGAGTTTCGTTTTGTGCACAATTTAAAATGATTTTTATGGAGAGAAAAAGAAAACCACTCCATCTATATACGCTGCAGCCTCGGCGCTTGTTTTCTAGGGTTTGCTCTCTTCACACACTCTCTCTCCACTATATATATACACGCTAAAGCCTCAGCGCTTGTAGTTGCTCTCTTCACACTCTCTCACCCTCTCTAGATCTAAACAAGACTTCGTTGGCCTCTCTCTCTCTCCCCTCACTGCTAGTCAAAGAGCCGGCAGGATCCGTCCGCCGGGGAAGGGAAGGAGGCTTAATGATGTCGCCGTCGGCAAGGGAGGGAATCCACTACCGGCGCAGCTATTCTCTTTCACCCAGCGGCGGCGCGGGAGGGCCTCCGACCCCTTCTTCCTCGCTGCCGCACATAGTGTGGGCAGATCGGCCTCCGGCCGCCCACTGAGCCACAACCCGAGAACCTTAAGTATAATTTACTTATTCCACATGCATTGCTCTAGCTGCATGTGGATTTTTTTGGCTTCTGCACTCGAATCTAGGTGTTGGATCTAACAGGAAAGTAGTGGGGAAAGTTGTATAGCATGAATCTAGGACGTGGTTCAAAGAGGAAAGGAAGGGGGAAAGTAGTACAGACTGGCTATCCAGCACCTACGTTGGTCGAAAAGGAAAAACAATGACAAACGCAGTACGCACATCTGTAACGAACTGATCTTTCTATTGGTGGGGGACAAGGCTGTAGAGTTTGAGCAGGACTAGATTTGCTGCCCTCGCATAGGGAAAGGTGTCTAAAGATAACAAAACTGGGACCAACACAAATATGCTCCTTGGTTGTTTGTTCTTTGTTGCAACAGACTATGCATCATCCCTTTATACATCGGTAGATGCACATGGTGCTGGTGCGTCCATTATCCCATACAACTCTTTAGCTATTGTTAATCTAATAATGCCGCTAGAAAACTAAAGCAATGCCACAGTTAAAAGCAAATTACATGCTTAACAAATTTTATTGTTAATATAATATCTCTATTAATATGAATCAACTCCACTGTTTGAGAAATGCTACTGTCTTGCTTTCCTTCCCATTTAGATAAGTAAGATGCTTCTTTTTGTGGGCTTCTGTGTCATCCACCGTTATTGACCACTAATTGTTTCCTTTGCACCTCTATGTAAACAGGGATATCTACTTCACCTTGTTGCTATTGTGACCTTTTGTTGCACCGCACAAAACACTTTTGCTTTAAGAGTGTTTTGTGTAGTTCAACCAAATTGTCACACCGACAACGTTGCTTGATTGCTTGATCTTAGTGGAACTGCACAAGAGGAGATCTGACTTCCTATCTGTGTTGGCAAATTTGTTTCAGGTCTTCTTCTTTCGAGTTGTTTGAATTCCGCATCATGAGAGGTCAGTAATGGCCTTCTTCCACATGATTGTGCAGTGTGCTTTCATATGTTGTGCTACTTATATGGTAATGTTGCTTGATTTTAGTGAACTCCACAAAAGGAGACCAGACTTCCAATCTGTATGTGCATCGTAATATCCTATTGAGGTAAGATAATGATATTTCACAACTGTTGGCCTGTATTTGGCTACTGTCATCAGAAAAGTAATGTTGTTGTTTAGTGCTATACTTGTGCTCCCTAATTGACATGCCAAATCTTACATTGAAGGCGAAGCGTGTCTGTTATTGAACCAAGTGATGAAGGGGAAGAACAAGCGAAAGAAGAACAAAAATCAACTCCCAGTGCTGTAATGAAGCACTGGAACTGTGATGACACAAGTAATGATATAGTTTTGCATCTTAATTTATTGCTATGGCTGGAACGAGCAATTGTTTTGCCACTGTGATTTGATGCCACTCTTAATGTAATATGTAATGATCTCTACTTGTGCAAACAGGGATCTTCTTTGAAGATAACATATATTTTGGTGGAACTGCACAAGAAGATGTTGGAAACATTAAACTAATCAAGGAGTTTATAATAAGCATGGTAACCACAGTAGATAATAACGGATGGTTCCGGAGAAGTGCTTCATCTGAATGCTCTACACAAAAGCCTCCTGACAAAGGTTGGTACTGGCCCACGGATTTCATCCATATGATTGAGCTTTGTCATCTCTATTGGTGTTGTGCTACTGTATAGCTACTGTCATGAGAAAGTGGTATTGTTTCACATGTTAATCTAAGGCTGCTAATAAATTCATGCACCGGTTTGCCACCGTTATAGCCACTGATAAAATTAAGTAATAATACAGTTCAAGTTGAGCTGCTGTGTTTGGTATCATATCATTTCCTATGAGGACAATGAGGATGCATCTCTTTGTGACTGTACATTTGATCAGTTGCTCCCTTTGTTAATGTAATGGTTGTTTTAAATATTTCCTTTCCTTTTTTTCGAGCAAACAGGAATGCTAGCATTTAGTTTTTCTCTTGTCTTTGCACAACAGGATCCTCCTCTGAAGAAGAAGAATATGGAGTACGTGAAGTGCCTAGTTTCGATTATGCCAGGATGAAGAAGCCCAGTCTATCTTCTCATCAGAAGGAGCAGTTGAAGGATGGTTACATTACTCCCCACAAGACCAAACTAACTTCAGCTCAGAAGGACTCACAGATTTCCATCTTTTTTGCTGTGATGGGCAAGTACAATGTTGTTCTAGGGTTCTTTCTGGTGAGTTCCATATTTTAAATGTGTGCTCTGCATGGACCATGTAGGTGCCTATGTAAACTATAAATTTATAATACAGTTTGCTTTACTAATCAGTTTTTTTGTATTTATGCAAACAAGGGTGCTCAGCTTGATTTCAATGGGAACTACACAAAATGTTCTCAAATACATCGAAAATTCTCGAATCATTCATTTCCACCACAAGAAAGGAGGTGTCGATATGTTCAAGGCGTTGCAACATATAAAGGCGAAATCATACAAGCTACGCGCGAATTTGGTTGATTTTGGTGGAACTGCACAAAAAGAACACCTGGTTTATTTAGCATGAGGTGGCATGTCAATGTCTGAACTGATGGCAAACCCTACCTATTCCACAATCGTAGGCATTTGATATTTTGGAATGGGAAAACCTTGTCAATTTTGCTCATTGATGTTAGCAAGAAGACATGCGTTTGATATTTTTCGAATGGGATGCCCTTTGCTGTCAGCAGCATCGATCTAGTTTTCTTTATTCTTTAGTTGTGAAGTAAATATAGGCTCTGACATGTGAATCGCTGAGACGCATAATCATCAATTGTTTTGAATGTTCTCTACGAATTGTCAGGCATGTGTGTTTGATTGCAATGTACAGGCACGCTAAAAAGCTGCTCAAACTTTTTGTACTCCCTCTGTTCCTTTTTACTTTGCATATTAGATTTCTTTCAAGTCAATTGATTTTACATTGTGAATGTTGATACTTTTTCTATAAGATTGGTCAAAGTAGAGATACTTTGACTTCAGACAAAACTTATATGCAGACTAAAAAGGACCGGAGGGAGTACGTGTGAAACTGCTGCAAACGAGGTGATCACCCTGGGAATAATGCTAGTACGTATTGTTTTGCATGTTCATCCAATGCCAGTGATACCAGAATTCAAACTAATCGAACTAAATTCATTCATACATGGCCGTATTTCATATAAACATGCCGGATTTCATTACATTTCATACATTCTTCAACTAAAAAGGGGTGCGTTGGAGGTATAATTAATTAACCTAAGCTACTCTCCCGTGTCCGGCTGAGCCGAACAAAAGCTTCTTCTCCAGCACAGCTCTCTGACTCCACGTCGCCGCCAAGAAGCTAATCGGCCATCAATGGTCAACCCGCCAAGCTTGGTTTCAACCGGAGGGTAGCAGCGGTGGCCTTACTTGGACCAGAGTTGCGATGACCTACCGTGTTCTACTCTTCCTCATTTTCTGTGTGGCGCGGCCTCGTTGGTAGTGGGGGGGCCTCGACGGAGCAGTCGATGTCCTCTATCTCGTTGCCGGCGGGGCGGCGCCTCGGCGGAGCGAGGGAAATCCTCCCCCTCGTTGCCGGCGGGGCGGGGCCTCAGCGCAGCCGACGATGTCCTCTGCCTCGTTGTTGGCGGGGCGGGGCCTCGGCGGAGCAGGGCCTCACTGAACCCGGTGAAGTCCTCCGCCTCGGTGCCGGTGGGGCAGGGCCTCGGCGCGGCCGGCGATGTCCTCTGCCTCGTTGTTGGTGGGGCGGGGCCTCGGCGGAGTAGGGCCTCGCCGAAGCCGGCAAAGTCCTCCGCCTCGGTGCCTCTTCAATCTCGGATATTCATGCTTCAGCCGCCCAAACCACCGCCTGCTACCGCCTCCCGTGGCCGGCTGTGCTGCCGCGCAGGCCTCACCGGCCCACCCTACTCCCATCGCTGTCCAGGCCATTCCTCTACCCACCAACACCTCTTGTTATTCTCCGGCGATGACAGCCTCACACCACAGCCAAACCAGTGAACCCTCGTACCCCCCTCCGCGTGGGCATCCACTATTGTGTCTTCGCTGGCTCCGGGTCGTTCCCTTCCTAGGCCTCACCATAGTCCACCGCGTTGGTTCTCTCTGCGCGGCATGGTCAACTTTGTCAGCAAACGACAGCCATCAGAAGAGGCATGAACATGGAGTGGCTGACAGTAGGGACCCGCATGGACCATGGCCACACGTGAGCAAGTCCCTCCTTATTATGCCCAAACAAATGATTTCTCCCCCTGACAGGTTTGAGCCACCAGCTACATCTTCGCACGCAGGGAAGTGTTTCCTTTATTACATGGAAAAAAAGTTACCTCTCCCTGACAGCTGAGACCCACCAGCTTTATTATGATCCATTTTGCGAAAATATAGATTATACCAAAGATGCTAAATTGTTTTCTTTTTATTCTAACTCAAAAAAGAAGAAATTAAAAACCCAGAAAACATCTTCGCACGCAAGGAAGTGCCCCCTTATTACGAGCAAAAAAATGAGTCCCCCTGCTAGCTGGGACCCACCAGATTTGGAGGCTGACTTGTGGGCCAACTAAGTTGACGCGTACGGGCTTTGTCAACTTAGTCAAAACGATTCTAGCTGCACTGACCGTTGGATGTTAAATCAACGGCCGTGTTGCGTCTTCAACCTCTGGTCTTCTTGCTCCAGCCGCCCAAACCAGGCCCGCCGTACCACCTGCTCCAGCCTCCTGTGGCCGACTGTGCTGCCGTGCAGGCCTCACGGACCGATCATACTACGACTGGCCAGACCTTCCTTCTACTCACCCACACCCCCTGTTATTCTCCGGCAATGGTGGCCTTACGTCGCAGCCGAACCTGTGAACCCTCGTACTCTCCTCCGCGTTGGCATCCACCTGCCTCGTCTTCTCTGGCTCCTCGTCGTTCCCTTCCTAGGCCTCGCCGTCGTCCACCGCCTTGATGCTCTTGGCGCCTCGTGGTCAGCGAGGTCAACGAACGACAGGCATCGGAAGTGGACTTTAGGCTGTGAGGCTGACAGCTGGACCCACCAGCTACATCTTCGATACCAAGGAAGTGCCTCCTTATTACTCGCAAAATAAAAAATGATTCCTCCCTGACAGTCGGGACCCACCAGCTATATCTTCGCATGCAAGGAAGTGCATCCTTATCCTCCCTGACAGCTGGGACCCACCGGGTCGAAGCGTACATAGCGTTGTCACGAACGTTTACGTACATACATACTGGTCGATGGTTCTCTCTGCAACAATGAACCATGGTCGAGCAAGCAGCGGCATGTGTAGTAGTAGACGACGTCGAGTTGGCGGCAGAGGAAGACTCGGCATGCCCCCGACGTAGCAGTTCAGGCAGTCCCTTCTAAACTATGTCCACGTACGTATAGCCAGATGCCAAAAAATACGGCCACGTATGTACATACGCGTGGGGTCTCGAACGCCTACTCACGCATACGTATAGCCAGGGCTCATGTACATGGAGAGGCGGCGGATGGCAGCAATGGCGTCGTGTTCATCGGGAGCCAACCGGCTTGGATGGAACAGCCAAAACGAGGTCTGGTGTACCGCAGAACGAAGGAAACGGGCCTTCTGTTCGACCGCGTATGGTTGAAATGGGGTCCTGTTCATCAGGAAGGGTCTGGTGTACCGCAAAACAGAGGAAACGGACTTGTGTTGGAGTGCCTACGGTCGAAACAGGGTCTTGTTCATCGGGAGGGGTGTGGCGTACCGTAAAACAGAGGAAATGAACTTGTGTTGGAGCGCCTACGGTCAAAACGGGGTCCTGTTCATCCATCGTCTACTGCCTAACTCCAGCCTCCATGGGCTACTGTTCATCCACCGTCGACCTCCTCCAGCCTCCATGGGCTACTGTTCATCCATGACTACTGTTCATCCAGCCTCCACCAGCTGCTGTTCATAGAGCCTCCATGGGGTCCTATTCATCCACCCCCAACCGGCTAGGGTGCGGCGGCCTCCTCGGGGTCCTGTTCACCCAACGGCAACGGCCTACTACCACAGGGTCATGTTCGTCCAACCCCCACCGGGAACTATTCATCCACACCCAACCAACCGACTCGGCTCACCACGTCTTGACTCGTTCTACGTACCGCACGCACGGCAGCAACGGTCACTGTTCATCGAGAGGCAACCCAACACTGGCTGGCTACATCTCACACGGGGGCTCGATCGGCTTCAGTAAGCAGCAGTAGTGATCGATCACTCGGGTTCAATCAGCAGCGAATGAATCGCTCGGGTTCAGTTAACAGCCAAGGGATCGATCGCTCGGGTTCAGTAACGTGCGATCGCTCGGGTTCAGTTAGCCAACGCCTCGCACATACGCGCGTACATGAGAGAAACGCGGAAACCTCCATGCATCACTCGGCCCCAACCACCCACCGTAACTGGGAACTCCCCGATATTTTCCTCGCCCTCACTTCTACCATGATTTTTTCAATCATGGACGGCCCAAAGAATGTCATGCAGTTGCGTCTCCAGCCCGCCCAGGACGAAAAGCCCATTTTTTGTCATGATTTTTTATCATAGAAGTAGGAGCCCACCACATCTATGATGATATGGGGTTTTGTCATAATTATTGTCATAGAAGTGTCATAAGCATGACAGAAAAAAAATTCGTTCGGCCAAAATGTCACGGATGTGTCTTTGTATGTAGTGAAGCTCTCGGCCACAATGGGTAACGCGGTTAGAGGGAGAAAACAAGCAAAGGGATAGGGGGTTCGAGGCAGGGGCTCACGGCGGTTGCAGTGGTGGGCTTGGCGAGCTCGGGGAGGCATCGGAGGAAGCACATGGTCATCAGCGATCTCGGCGGCCGAAGCTCGAAGATGGTAGTGGTGGTGGCGTTTGGGGGCGTCCGGCATTGCGTGACTCAATAGAGAGGACGAGGGTGACAAGGCGGAGCTCAGAGATGCATCGGAGAGACGAGGAGGAGGCATTGGTTGCGAGGTTCATAGCGGTGAGTGAGCGGGCACTTCGGCCATGGTGTCGAGAGGGCGAGGGAGAGAGCATGCGGCGAATGAGAGGTTCAGAGCGATCCAGACGGCATCGGCGAGTTGATCTACAGCGTCACACTGTCCAGAGGAGGCAGACATGATGGTGGCATGGCGTGCCGAGGGTGCATGTGCGTCGGGCACACACCTTGTACGAGTGGCGGGAGGAGGACCACAACTCGCACAGGCCATTTGAGCTGGGCCGACTCGACTGGGCCGCTAGGTAAGTGGTCCGGTAAGTTTCCTCTCTCTCTCTCTCTCTCTCTCTCTCTCTCTCTCTCTCCTTTTCTATTCCTTTTTGTTTTTCTATTTTCTTTTCTGTTTTTGATTTAGTAAAAATACTAAACCATTTCCAAAGCTCCTGAAAATATTTGTGGGCACCTTTTGAATTATTTCCAACAACCCTCAATTGTTTTCAAAATTATTGGAGCACTTAAAATATTTATAGCAACTAAATGTTCCAGTTCAAATACATTATGATTTAGTTCAAAAATCCAGAGATATTCTAGAAAACATGCGCCATTTTTGGCAGAGGTTTTCACCCATTTCAAAAATGATGAACTTTTCTGAAGGGCATTTTGGGTTCATTGATAATATTTTTAGCTGATCCTCGTTTTTCAAAGGGGTGTTAGGGTTTGCTGGATCCCCATTCCAAATTTCAAGAATTTTTTTAACATGATGCACATGCAAGACTAGCCCAAGTGCAATGCTATACTAGGGTTGTGACAACTCACCCTCACTAAAAAGAATCTCCTCCCAAGATTTAGGGTTTTTCTGGAAGAGTGTGGGGTACTCAAGTGAAGACGATCCTCCCTTTCCCAAGTAGCTTCTTTCTCAGAATGATGAGACCACTGAACCTTGAGAAACTTGATGTTCTGGCATCGAGTGGTACGCTCGGCTTGATCAAGAATACGAACAGGGCATTCTCGATATTCGAGGTTAGCCTGGAGATCAAGCATTTCGTGGTCTACTCTGCAGATAGGATCCGAGAAGCAATGCCTGAGTTGAGATACGTGGAAGACATCATGAACTCTGGAATGCGGGGGTAGTTCTAGTTGGTAGGCAACCTCTCCTTGTTTAGCTAGAATGTGAAATGGACCAATGTAGTGAGGAGGCAATTTGCCTTTGATACCGAAATGATGGGTTCCCTTTAGAGGAGTAACCCGAAGGTAAGCCATCACGTTAACTTCAAAAGTTACAGCCTTATGATTTTAATGGGAACTTGCTCTTCTACTTCAAGAGTTATATCCAGGCCAAAGAATTGCCTACTATTGCAGGATGCTGCTAACGCGACACTACGATCAGAGACCCTTTGATGAAACTGTGTGCGATGCAATAATCGCAAACGGTGATGTAAAAAAACCGTAAAAAAGGTGCAAAATGTTTGCGATGAAGGATACATCAAACACGGTTCAGATTTTAGTTGCGTGTGCCATGCGGGGCATACGGTTGATCCATACGAACTGTTTGCGATGAGACAGAACAACAGAAACGGGCAGCCAGATCAAGGTGTGTGTGATATACGGCATACAGTTCGCTCCGATGAACCGTTTGCGATGATCGAGTTGAACACAAATGATTCGGCGTAACAAGATGTGTGTCATACCCGGCAAACAGGTCGGTAATCAGAATTGTGTGCGATCATTATAGACAGCCCATGCGGTCTTTTTTGTGAATTGTGTGCTCGTCAGGGCACACAGTTCAAGAAACCAACTTGTGGGCAATAATGTTGAAGATCTCTATCGAATACGTATACTAACCGTCTGCGATGAGATTGACAGGATAAATAGAGATAACGAATTAATATGAGCGAACGGAAACAGAGATATATATACAGTCTGCTTAATTTAGTCCTTCTTCTTGTTGTTGTTTGATGGCCCCGCGACATCGTCTTAGCGAGGACGCTTCTTTCCGTTGACCGTTCGCTTTTCATCACCGCTGCCGTCGTCATCGTCATTGCTCTCGTCATCCTCCTCCTCCTTGTTCGACCATTCCTCCTCATCTTCATTGTCGTCCTCTTCTTCGCCCCCCGACGGCTCCTCGTCCGTCTGGTTGTCGTCTGACTACTTCGGAGGCGGCGTCCCTTCCATGATCTGGATATAATCGAGGTCTGGGCTCGACGCCAGACTCATGGAAGACAAGCGGGATGATTTTGATGTTGACCTATAATCGGGCGCCAGACTGCTGGCCGAATCGTCGTCCTTGCTGTCGCTCGACATGGCTACGGTCATATAAAAACCACGAGAAAGCGAGATTGCAGAGTGTGTGCAAGTGTGTAGCGCGACCTGCCAGGGACGATGAAGATGGTGGACACTTAAGCGGGGTATGCAGAGAAGAGGAATGCCAATTGAAGCGAGGGTTGACGTATTATCTAACCGCTGATATAATCAACCGCAATTATTCGTACCCAGTCGCTCCAAATTCCCGGGGTTGTGTAGTTCTCAATGTGATAACTAATTATGCACACGCGTTGGAGCGTCCAAATATGAAACAAGCATTTTTCATAGTACTTCTACTCCCTCCGCATCGGCGACCTAGGTGGGAAAAAAATGAGAGAACTTGATGATTACTCCATCCGTCCCAAAATAAGTGACTGAATATTGCACTAACTTTAGTACAAAGTTAGTACAAACTCGAGTCACTTATTTTGGGGCGGAGGCAGTATTTGGTAATCAATACCATTGCGTGCAGAGAATTGACCATTGCATGCATGTTATGCTAAGTAGTCTGAAGTCATTGAATGCATACTAGCCGCATGACTCCTATTGGCTGATTTCTTTTTTCAGGACAAAAACAAGGAATGAGTTTTGGGATTATGCACCGGTACCGGTACGAATGGAGTAGGACACTTGGCAAGCAATACATTGAGCTCTTCTTATTAATGAAGCCAGTAATAATCAAACTATAAAGGAAAACAAAAAAGACAAAGGAAAATATCTGCACGAATCTTTGCGTAACATCAATGGTATAGGACCTAGATGTGCATTACTTAGAGCACATGTAGATGTGCTTTAGCAATACTGTCAAACAAAACCCCTAATCATCATTGCAAACAGCGCATAGAACATGGCTAATGCGACAACCACAACTACACATGCTAGTTCCTTCTTGTCTCTTGCTTTCATCTGTTGCCTGTGATTGATTCTTTCTTGCTTCATCGTACTGATTGTACATTCCAGATCAGTCAGTTTCTTCTTCAGGTTTATGTTATCTTCTACGAGCTTGGTGATAACACTTCGAGCCCTGCCAAGCCATTCTTCATCCAGCCAGTTAACAAAGGCACAAGCCTCATATCCCTGCCAATGTTAAATAGTATTCAGGGCATTAACTGAAGTAAAATGATGAACTTAGCACTAACCTCTAAGGGGCAACTGAGAAACCGCCTGCCAATGTCAAATCCCTCCGTGCATACACGTCGAGCGGGAGTGTGCCCGTGCACACAACTCAACTTTTGGTACTTCTCAGTGGTGTAAAACTCGGAGTCGAACTCGTGTTGCGGGAGTCTGGAGTCATGCTTCGAATCCGGCGGCAGATCGCTTTCATTGGGGGGGTCATTCAGGACAGATTCAGCAGGGAGCTACTTTGGACATGCTAAAAAGATCGGGATAGATTGGAACCGAACAGGACGATTCAGATCCGTAGTACACCTGCCTTCTGATGACCTTAGGCAAGTGCTCGGCGGCGATCGCCGTCGTGGCGGCGCTGCCGAGAGCGGCGATACGAGCAGGAGCAGCCGCACCGAAACCATCAGCACCACTCGTCCACATTCCCCCAATGTCAGCGCCACGTGAAGGAATTTGGAGGCTATCTAGGGATTTGGGGGAAATGGGGAAACTGTGGGGATAAGCTAACGGTCGGGAACTACTTATGTGTCAGGACCCCGATCCTAAGTCACACCGATCTAGCATGTAACACATCATATCACTTTGCAGCCTCACGCACGGTATTCCCACAGGTGCCCCCTTACCTGGCCCGGGACCGTTTGCGCCTTTTGGCTCATGTATATGATAGTGTCGCTAGCATCCATATGACAAAGAACCCGGGCCGACATGACTAGTCGTGAATCCAAAGTGGCACTAACTTACAGGGACAGGCAAACATGACCCAGCAACGAACGTGTCGGTCATCAACGTATGAACCCAAGTCGTAGCAAGCTACAAGGACTTAAAGGAACAATGCGTGACATTTCCCCGAAGGGACAGACACAAGAACGAAGAAGGACACATGCCGGTCAGCCTAAGTAACATACACACAATATGCTCGATACGTGCAAATACAACATGGCATCACAACAAAACTCTACGACTCAAAGTATTTATTCATTAGGCTCCGAGGAGCCAGATATTACAAACATGGGTCTGATGACCCAGCATTCAAGTCATACAAGCAATAAGCACATGCGGAAGCTTAACTTGTCTGAGTACAGACAACTACAAATGAAAAAGGCTGAGAAGCCTGACTATCAACAAGACCCTGCCGAGGGCACAAGATCGTAGCTGAGGTAACAAGCTAAACTTCGAAGTCCACGCGGAACTACTAGTGATACTGAAGTCTCTCTGCAAAACATAAATTAAGAAAACGTGAGTACAAATGTACCCAGCAAGACTTACATCAGAACTAGCTACATATGCATCAGTATCAACAAAGGGATGGTGGGGTTTAACTGCAGCAAGCCAGCTTTGACTCAGTGGCTATCCTGAACTACGTCTGCAAGTAACTCTTTTGAGGTGGCGCACACGAGTCCACATATTCACCAATCAATACACCACTATGGATCCACTCCAGTCTCCCTACGAGAACGCCATCCATAGCACTCACGCTTATCTTGCGCATTTTAGAGTATCCACTTTCACTTGCCTATGAACTGTATAGGCAACCCAGAAGTCCTTTACCGCGGACGCGGCTATTTGAATAGATCATTTATAACCCTGCAGGGGTGTACATCTTCACACATGTTTCCACCACTTAGTGTCTGCACACGACATGTGCTCGGCAGACTTCAAGCGAAAGCCGACGTGGGTGTAGACCACGACCTGACTAACCACACAAGTCCCTAGTCCAGGTTTATCGCCTATTCAGGTTCCATCCGCAGGGAGTCCGGCCGAGGTTTCCACTACGGCCCCGAACGATGTGTACAGGGTTCCCGAGGCACCAAACGGGCCACTCGGTACACCGGGCCACGTGCCTACCGCATCACAGCCCACCCCTCGGGTCAGTGCTGCGCACGGCCTCCAGCATACTACAAACACCAGAAACTACTTGCAACTCATGGACAGAGGACAGGGGGGTTAATAAGTCGAGCGGGGTCATATTTCAGGGCCCAACGTGTGGTAGTAGTTGTTCATGGATCACAAACACAGAACTCAGTTCTTGAGGACGGTTTCAATGAGACAACCCACCATGTACTCCTACATGGCCTCTCACCGCTACCTTTACCAAATCATGTTCACACACTTAGCTCTCAATAGTAGGACATGTTCACCACATTCCAATTCATCCCCGATGAATCAGACCTGACTCAACTCTAAGCAGTAGCAGGCATGACAACAAGCATGAATGAGTAGGCACATTAGGGCTCAAACAACTCCTACTCATGCTAGTTGGTTTCATCTATTTACTGTGGCAATGACAGGTCATGCAGAGGAAAGGGGTTCAACTACCGCAGCATGTAACAGTTGAATCGTTGTTGTCCTAATGCAGTAAAAGAGAGCAGAAGCGAGAGAGTGGGATTGTATCGGAATGAACAAGGGGTTTTTTTTTGCCTGACAGAGTGGTTGTGGGGTACTGTCCTTCAGCTGGATACTCGCGAATATCCTCGGGAGCAGAACCTACCGCGGAGAACATATCGGTAACACAGTCAATACATGGCGATATGCAACAATATGATGCATGCATATGACATGGCAAAATGAGTGTGTTGGGCTAATGCAACTACAAACAGAGGGGTTTGAGTTATTTTGAACCAAAGGTTCAACTTCAAACTCAAATTATGAATTCAAATAGTGCATTATCATGTTTTGATCTAAACAGCAAGGTTAAGTTGCTTAAACATGCATGAAACCAGTACAGATGGATAGATTGGATTTTTCTGATCATTTTTCATATATAAATCTTTTCATTCTGAGCTATAGATTAATTTCTACGATTTATTGAAGTTTGTAACAATTTCTGAAATTTTCTGAATAAATCTAAATCCAGAAAATTCTTTACTGCATCAGCATTGTGTCATCATGACATCATCGAGTCAACGGGGCGTTCCAGGTCAAACCTGACGTGTGGGGTCAACACGTCAGTGACTCAATTAGTTAACTAACTAATTAGGGGTTAGGTTAGTCACTAAGCTAATTTTGACCAGGGCTGGGGGTCAAATCACCGGCGTTTAGACGCCAGCGATGACCGAACGTGGCAGAGCGGCGTGGGTTTCGCGCTCCGGCGACCAAATGGGCGGCGGAGGCCAACTACGTGAAGTTGTGGATGCGCCGCATCCAGTGGTGGTGGTGGTTGGGCTCGGGGACGCCGGAAACGTCGCCGGTGACGATTTGGCGACTGCCGGAGCTCGGGTGAGCTCGGGGTCGTTGCTACGACGAGCGTGGAGGCGCGGCGTTAGCTCCTACGTACTCTACGCGGCTCGGTGAGCAAGATGGATGTGACGGCTGAGCCGTTGCGTGGCCGGAGACACGACGGCGGTGAGCGCAGGCGGCGGCGCGTGCGGGTGAGCTCGGTGCGGTGCGTACGGTGCAGGAGGGAGAGAATGGAGAGGGGGGGACGGAGCAGGGCTCACGGCGATCTCGGCGGAGTAGACGACAAGGTCGGGGGCAGTCGGAGCTGAGCAGGGCGACGATGGGGATCTCCGGCGACGGCGGTCGGGGATGAGCTCGGTGCAGCGTCTCCGGGGCGTGCAAGCGCTCGGGGCTCGGCTGTTCGGTGAAGTGGACGTCTGCGGTGCTCGTGGACACGTCGGGGCGGCGACGGGGCGACGGTGGCTGCGGCTACGTCGACGGCGATCTTGTGGCTGCGTTGACCATGGCGTCCAGGAAGCGAGGGAGAGAGCAAGGGGAAGTGAGGTGTCGGTGAGGTCGAGGCGGCACCAAGGAGGCGCTTCGAGGCGCTGCGCTGGCGCGGGCGAGGTAGGCAGGCAGGGTGGTGGCGTGGCGAGCTCGGCGACGTCGCGGTGTCTCTCCTCTGCCTACTGGCAGAGGTAGGCGATGATTGGCACGGGCCAGCACAGTGCTGGGCCGGCCAGTGCGCTGCACCAGGTAAGTGGGTTGGGTCCTTTCTCTCTCTCCCTTTTCTATTTTTTCTGTTTTCTATTTTCTGCAATTGTGTTGGCTTTAATAAAAATGCTAGAGCATTTCCAAAAATCATGAAACTGTTTATGGGCACTGTTTTGAATATTTCCAGCAGCCCTCATTTCCTTTCATGATTATTTGGGCATTTAGAATTATTTATAGCATGTAAATGCCCAAATGCAAATAACTTATGATTTAATTCAGTGACCCAAGTTGTCCTAGAAAAATGTGAACCATTTTTGGCAGAGGTTCTAGACCAATACAAAAATGACGAACATTTTTGAAGGGCATTTCAGGTTCATTGAAAATATTTCATTTTGATCCTAGTTGGATTTCATCTCGTGCTAGGGTTTGAACATCCCCATTTCAAGTTTCTGAAAAATTTAAACATGATGCATCACTCTAATGCAAGCACTAACTAGGGTTGTGACATTATGGCACTATATGTTGTATACGGCACATTGTTTATACATGCCGTTTGTGTTAGATATTGCAACTTCACACACGATTTCCGCACCAAACTGTGTGAGAAGTCAACGTAGGTGAGACATGGTTGTCGTGACATAACCGTATGTGATGTACTACCCTGTATATATAATTGAGTTACAGTGATACCGTGTAAACAGCCGCTCTACGGATATCCATCAAAAAATAAAACAGTCGCTCTGCAGATAGAGATGGCGGCGGCGGCGTCCTAGGAAGTGGCTATCGGATAAGAGGTCAATCCTCGGTCAGTGGGTGGTGGCGGCGTCATAGGGGGTCAAACCTCGGTCTGCGGTGGGAGATAGGAGGCGCTCAACCATCGAGGTCGGCGGCGGCGTGATTAGAGCACATCCATCGCGGTCGATGGCGGGATAGGAGGTCGAACTTTAGGCGGCAGCCGCACTAAGCTTTGCTCCTCGACCCTGCTGTCTCGCATGCCGCCGCATCGCGCTTCTCTGTCTGCTGGGTGGAGGTCGCCGTGCGGCAATTAATTATGGTATTCTTTTCATGAGTGGCTTAATTAAGGTATTCAATTCCTTAGGATAGTCCTGTAGTACTCTGCGTGTAAATTGACTGGCCATTAATATTTGTCATTGCATGTCTGGATAACAATATGGAGAGCCCTCAGTAATTATGAAAATAAAACCTTGTGATTTATGCACGCATCTTTGGGCATCGGTTAATCCGTGTATTAATGTTGTTGTTTTGTTTTTAATTACCATTCATGTGGTGTAGATGGAACGATCTGAATGGATGAAGAATCGGATAACCACAGATTTTATCAGTGGCGTGACAGAGTTCCTGAATTTGGCTGAAAGTATAAAGAAGAGAATTGGTGATGCGGATTACATCATGTGTCCATGTACTCATTGTGCCAATACAGAGTCATGTCAAGTTGCAGATGTCCAGTGGCACTTACTCTCTCTCGGGGATTCATGGATGGATATACACGTTAGACCAGACACAGTGAAGAGCAGGTCATGGATGAATATACCCAGGGCTACGAGATGCCAAACCCCGGTCGGTGCCACATGGATGTTGAATCTAACATCAGGGCAGAGGCGTCAAGCTACCAATGGAAAACCGGAAAGCCGAAACGCCCACCGGAAAACCAGGATGACAACGCAGACGACGACGATCTTGATATGCCAGATTTTGCTGCTATGATTGTAGATTTCAAGGGCCTAAAAAAGGATATGATTGGGTATAAGGATCTGCCAACCATTGATGCGGACTCCAAGAAAGAATTTTATCCAGGTTGCAAAAAGAAATATTCCAAGTTGAGTGCCACCCTGGCGCTTCTCAGATTTAAAGCAGCAAACGGTCTATCAAACAAGGGCTTCATAGAGTTGTTAGGTCTTTTCAAAGAAATTCTTCCGGAAAATAATGTGCTCCCAGAAGCAAGAACGAAGCGAAGAAAATTGTTTGCCCATTGGAACTTGAAGTGCAGAAGATACACGCTTGTGTGAATGATTGTATATTATACCATGGTGAGTACAAAGATTTGCGTGCATGTCCCACATGCAAGCATGCACGATATAAGCGCGGGAGAGCAAATGACAAGTACAAATTGGATGACGAGATCAAGATAGGAATCCCGTTCAAGGTTGTTTGGTACTTGCCTTTAATTCCAAGGTTGAGGTGTTTGTTTGCAAACCCTGGAGAGGCAAATAGGTTGTGGTGGCATCATGATGGGCGAACTGCGGATAAATATATGAGGCACCCGAAAGATGGGGCTCAGTGGGAATTAATCGACAACAAGTTTGAAGACTTTGCCAAGGATCTAGAAGTAAAAGGCTCGGGGAGTGTACTGACGGGATGAATCCTTTTGGCGATATGAGCACCAATCACAACACATGGCCGGTGCTTCTGTGCATATATAACCTAGCTCCATGGTTTTGTATGAAGGAAAAATACATTATGATGTCAATGATTATCCAAGGCCCAAAGCAACCTGGAAATGACAACGACATTTACTTTCAGCTACTGGTAGAAGAACTGCTGACAGAGCGGGTAGGTGCGCCTGCTGTAAAATGTTATGATGCTTACAAAAATGAAATTTTTGATCTACGTGCAATGATGCTACACACCATTCAAGATATGCCAGCATTAGGCAACACATCCGGGCATAAAACAAAGGGAGATGTAGGGTGTGTCACATGCATGGATAGGACAGCTAGCATATTTCTTCCCAACTCGCGCAAAACCGTGTATTTGCGTCATCGTAGGTTCTTCCAGAGAAATCACCCATACCAAAAGATGAAAGCTGAATTTGATGGTACGGCAGAGGTAGATGTGGGCCCAAGACCCTATGCTGGGGAGGTGGGCCACAACATGGCTAATAAAATTAATGTTGTGCTTGGCAAGAAGCACACTTTGACGGTGAAACAAACACCCAAGGGTCAAGTGTTTAAGAAGAAATCAGTGTTCTAGAAATTACCTTACTAGGAGATTCTACGTGTACATCACTGCGATGTCATGCACGTAGAGAAGAACGTATGTGAAAGCATCCTTGGTACTCTGGTCAAGATTAAAGGTAAAACAAAGGATGGTGACGGTGCATGGCTCGATATGCTTACTGATCATTCAAAATGCAAGAGTGAAGCAGAAGATGATAACAAACTCATCAACGCTCGCCAGAGTTACAATTTTAGTACAAAAGAAGCAACAAAGTTCTTCACCTATTTGTTGTCAATTAAGACACCCTCTTCCTACTCCGCAAACATCAGAAGTCTCGTGGATGTGAGCTCAGGTAAATGAAGTTGGGACACATGAAGTCACATGATTGCCATGTAATGTTACACAAATCCTCCCGGTGGCCATCAGGAATCTGATGGACAAAGATATAAGAAACACACTCATTGAGCTCTATGATTTCTTCAGCCAACTATGGCAGAAAGTTGTAGATCCTGAAGAGTTGGATCATATGCAAGAGGATATTGCAAGAATATTGTCCAACCTAGAGATGTTTTTCCCACCGTCATTCTTTGATGTCATGGTCCATCTCACTGTGCGCCTTGTCAACAAGATAAAGTATTGTGGTCCTCTATTTCTTTGCAACATCTATCCCTTCGAGCGGTTCATGGGAATACTGAAGCACTATTGTTGGAACCGAAACCATCCAGAGGCAAGCATCCTACAAGGTTATACCGCGGAGGAGGTGGTTGAGTTTTGCACCGAATACATGAAACAAAGACCTATAGGTGTGCCCCTCTCTCGCCACGAGGGAAGGCTGAAAGTTTAGCCGGTCCTTGCTGGCACGCAAAAGGCTGCACACGGAGAATTGGCAGAGGAAGCCCATTTGACGGTATTGCTTAACAACCCAGTTCTCAGCGCTTATGCCGAAGAACACTTGGCGGAGATACGCCAAAGCTTCTTACCAATGGTGTATCCATCAGATGCGGAGATGAAGGAGCCACTAAGAACTACGCCGAACGGCTGAAGAATCGTTTGGCACAAGGATCCATCGATGACATTGCTACATGGTTGGCACAAAAGCCATCACCTACGGTGTTGACGTACAAAGCATATGACATAAATGGCTACATGTTCTACACTGAGGAACATGATGAGAAGACCTCATATCAGAACAGCTTTGTTCGAATAGAATGCATGACTGTAAATGAAGCTGATAAAAGGGTATACTATGGAACCATCAAAGAGATTTGGGAGCTTAACTATGTGAAAGTTAAGGTGGCATTATTCAGGTGCACATGGATCCCTCTTAGTCAGGTAAAGGTTGATGATTACAGGAAGACGTGTGTTAACAGGACAACGATGGCATATCACGCGTACCCGTTCATTCTTGCCAGCGATGCTACCCAGATTTTCTATGTGGAAGACCCCTTGCATAAGAACTATCATGTAGTGATGCATGGGAAGAGGATGGTACTGGGTGTCGAGGATGTTGCCGATGAGGACGAGTACGATGAATTTGTTGAGTTGCCAGCCAAGGGATCGTGCACCCCTCTAACAGAGAAGCGTAAAACCATCAGAAAACACAAGTTATTTCGGGGTCAACGTAATGATCCTAGTTCCCCCATGTACATGGGAATTAAGCCGTAAGACTAGTTTTTATGCCTACCTTGCAACTTAATTCGTTCAATTTAGAACCGTCGCCTGTACTGAATTTCTAAGTTATGCCCGATTTTCTGTTGATGTAACCACCAATATGTTGACCTTGGTATGCTGTCAGCTCATGCAATGAATATGAACTGTTTATTATTATTATTATTATTATTATTATTATACCATAGAGATAGCACACTCAATTGATCTCACTCCAGTATGTATGAATAGAAGATATGCAATCTGGTTTGCGAATAGCACACGGTTCGTTCATGAAAGTCGTGTGCTGACCAAACCGCGCGCGCGATCTGAGTCGTGCGTTCTGATTGGCCAGAACCCAAACCCCACGGATCGTACGTCTGCACCGTTGGATGCTCCCAGATCGAGCGGCAATCCTCATCCCTTTCGACAGCAAATGCAGTTCCGGTTGTAATTTTAGTTATATGCACAAAATGCATGTTAAATTCAAAAAATGCCTTAAATATAGCTAACGATACCTGAAATGCGCCAGAAAATCAAACCCGTGGTATAATGTTGATTGCCTACCGTGGAAATTTTTATGAGGCCAAACGATGAAGTCACCAGGCACTGGAGTTTGAATTGACATGTCTCCTTTTGGAAACCATGATCCTTCTTGTGAGATTCTCCGGTTTGGAAGGAGCGATCATCAAAACTTGTGCCAAACTTTACCAAAAAATTTCCACGGGGTCCTGAGAGCACGCCACGGGCACACACCAATTTTGATGATGTCCGGACTCCATCTGAATTTCCTGTAATTAAAATACCAACTAGGCCTACGCCGGTGGCCGCACCTCGCGGACGAAATGTTTGAAACTTCTCCCTGGTTCTTGGGCAAACAGATGAAAACTCGCAAAGCGATGCACGAATGATTTGTACACCTTCTTTGCTAAGACTACCCGTAGTGGGAGTAACATTGGTGGTAACATCACACATCTCTAGGCAAAACAGATGATGTGGCGAGTAATCAATGAGGAAATAGGGGCATCTGGTAACATAGCTAGTTACTATAACATCACACATGCCAAGACAAGATGAATCTATAACCTAATGAATGAAGTGTTGCATGACACCACACATATGTTACTCCCCACTATAGAGGTAGTAACATAGACTAGCTAGTAACATATGCATGTTACTAGTCTAAGTTACTACCCATTGTGACTAGTCTAACTAACACCCACATGTAGTTGTAGTAGGGTTTTGACTTTATATGCACTAAATGCAAGGTAAGTGCAAAAAATGACTTAAATATAGCAGACGAGACCTGAAATGGGCCAGAAATTCAAACCAAGGGTATATCCGTGATTGTTTGCCATGAATTTTTTTTTTAGGCGGAACGATGTAGTCACCGATGATTTGGAGTCCGAAGTGCCGTGAATCCTTTTGGAAACCATGATCCTTCTGGTGAGATGCTCCGGTTTGGAAGCAGCGATCATCAAAACTTGTGCCAAACTTTGTCAATTTTTTCCACGTGATCGTGAGAGAGCACACCACGGGCACACACCGATTTTGATGATGTCCGGACTGCATCAGAAGTTCCTGTAATTAAAATACCAACTAGGACTACGCCGGTGGCCGCACCTCGCGGCCGAAATGTTTGAAACTTCTCCCCGCTTCTCGGACAAACGAATGAAAACTCGCAAAGCGACGCACAAATGATTTGTACACCTTCTTTGCTAAATAACACCCACATGTAGTTGTAGTAGGATTTTGACTTCATATGCACTAAATGCAAGGTAAGTACAAAATAATGACTTAAATATAGCAGACGAGACCTGAAATAGGCCAGAAAATCAAACCAAGGGTATATCCGTGATTGTTTACCATGATTTTTTTTTGAGGCGGAACAATGTAGTCACTGACGATTTGGAGTCCGAAGTGCCACGTCTCCTTTTTGAAACTATGATCCTTCTTGTGGGATGCTCCGGTATGGAAGGTGCGAGCACCAAAACTTGTGCCAAACTTTACCAAATTTTTCCATGCGATCGTGAGAGCACGCCACGGTGACACAATGATTTTTGTTATCTCCGGACTCTATATGCATTTCCTGTAATTAAAATACCAACAAGGCCTACGCCTCCGGCTGCACCATGCGGCCGAACTTTTTGAAGTTTTTTCCCATTTCACAGACAATGAATGAAAACTCGCAAAGCGACACACAAATGATCTTGCTAACACCTATATATATATACAGAATACGTTATTTTTCACCCGAGGTAATCTTACGATCGTTTCAAATAAAAATTACATTTCATATACATTCATATCGATTTTACTACGTAAAATTTGCCATAAGAAAACAAAAATATAGGTTTTAAGTCTAGAAATTTTGCATTTTATGTATATTTTACCTTATGTTTTTACGTTTGTAATTTTAGGTAAAATAAAATATTTTTTACCGCGATTATAATTTTCTTACGTTCTCTTTTTACGTATGAAGTAAGAGCAAATTTACGGAACGTAAAAATACGGTGTATTGATGTTAAAATAGAGGGGGTGAAGAATAACTATTCCTCACCCAGGGTGTAATACTGGGGGGGGGGGGGGGGGGGGGGGGGGGGGGGGGGGGGGGGGTATATATAGTTCTAGTGGGGTTTTGACTTTATATGCACTAAATGTAAGGTAAGTGCAAAAAATGACTTAAATATAGCAGACGAGACCTGAAATAGGCCAGAAAATCAAACCAGTGGTATATCCGTGATTGTTTACCATGATTTTTTTCGAGGCGGAATGATGTAGTCACTGATGATTTGGAGTCTGAAGTGCCGTGTCTCCTTTTCGAAACTATGATCCTTCTTGTGGGATGCTCCGGTATGGAAGGTGCGAGCACCAAAACTTGTGCCAAACTTTACCAAAAATTTTTCATGCGATCGTGAGAGCACGCCACGGTGACACAATGATTTTTGTTATCTCCGGACTCTATATGAATTTTCTGTAATTAAAATACCAACAAGGCCTGCACCTCTGGCTGCACCATGCGGCCGAACTTTTTGAAGTTTTTTCCCGTTTCTCGGACAATGAATAAAAACTCGCAAAGCGACACACAAATGATCTTGCGGGGGGGGGGGGGGGGGGGGGGGGGGGGGGGGGGGGGGGGGGGGGGGGGGGGGGGGGGGGGGGTTCTAATCCCAGGATTAGAATAGTTATTTGGATCACAGCGCCCTGTATAGGAGCGATCGGCTTGTTTCCAAACTCCCCGAGCTGCAAAAAAAATCCCATCCCACCATCGCTCATCCCCAACCTCCCCCGATCCCCTCCTGCCCCTGGATCCACCGCGACGGCGCCTCCCTCTCCCTTGATCCGGCGCCTCTCGCCGCCGTCGCCCCGGCCCCGGCCCTGGCGCGCCTCCCACCGCCGGCCCCCATCCCCCGACGCGCCTCTCGCAGCCGTCGCCCCGGCGCGCCTCTCTCCATCCAAGATCGCCTCCCACCGCCTCCTCCATCTCGCCGCTCCCGCGCCTCCACCCTTCAACGCGCCACCGCCCTGCATCTCGCCGCCCCGGCGTGGCTCCGCCCCCAACCCGCCGGCGCGCCACCACAGTCAAGGAGCCGGCGAGCCACCTCCGGTAGAAGGTGCGGCACCCTCACGCACGCGACTCCACCTATCCGAGTGTGCCGCCTCCATCTGCACCTGCAGTGCCCCGTCTCCACAAGCACCTTTGTCCCATGGCGTAGCTTTCCCCATCCATCGCGTGCGGCCTGCCCTTGCGTCTCTAGTCGAACTTCCGCAGCTCCTCTCTCTGTTGCCACACACACGACACCAGCTGGCTGCCGTTCACATAGTACATCGGCCGTAGTCCATAGCGCGTTGACACTCCGCCAACTTGCGCGTGCCACGCCGAGCGCAGGTCCGCTGAGGCGCACTTGAACTACAGTGCCTCTCGCATCACTGTGGTCTTGCGTTTCTTGCCGGGAACCAAGTGTGCAGGCACCATGCGCTCCCAAAAGTCCCAACCTTCCTGTCAACAGCCGCGACAGTGGCCTTCTCCCAAGCAGACCAACTAACAGCAGCAAGTTGCACAAAACTGATTACCTTTTGCAGGCAGAAAGATGACGAAGAACACACTGAAGCTAAGAACAAATTTCAACTTGATCTGAAGAAAAAGGGTACAAGAAGCATCGGAGATCATGCAAGTTGCTTCGGAGGGCGCGCAATGTCAGGGGGTCCATTACGGTTGTTTTCTCAAAAATCAAGATGTTCTGCTATGTATTTGAGAGAGGGGATAACGCATAGCAACACTGAATGGATGAAGGTGAGAGAAGATACTAAGGAAATGTGTGCTGGAGAAATGTGTGCGCTATAAGTTAGTGCCTTTTCTTATATAGAAAAGGGCCCGGTGTGGATAGGTCATTTCAGAATATTTGTTGTCAAGTGTGCACCGTGTTTTCGCTGCTCGTTATGCTCAGAGGATTCCCAAATTTCCATAGTTTTTGAAGACACGTTTTACATATTCTCCTCTTCACTTTTTGTGTATGTTTTACGCCTTAGATATTTGAAAACAAAATCTCATGTCGAGAAGTTCATATATTACTACCTAGGAAATCCAGAAACAAAAAACCAGAGAGTTTAGAAAACTAACACCGCACCGGCCACATTTCCTTCACCGGCCGACGACGAGCAACTCGTGCGGTGGATCTATGTTGTGGGATCCAGGGCACGGGCAAAATCTCCTTGGGTTTTAAAATACGCCAATTGCAGAAGTTCAAAATTCTTATCCAGTAAGAACAAAAAGTATGCTCTCTAAAGCTGCTTGTGTTTATGCTCCAAAAGAAAAATAAAATTATTTTGTCTGGAAAAAATACTAAGGGACATTTGCTTCCCTCTGAACATGAATTTTCATCTCTACTCGATATATTTCCAACTATAAAAGTAGACAACTTTTGTGATTTATGCAGTCTGCTTGTTGCAAAACAAGTGAACTCTAGAGATCTTTTGCTCGTTCACTACGTAAAAATATGGGACACCCGAAGTTCAAATATTAAATTCAAGGCAGAAAAAGTAAAAAAAAAGATCTAGTTATCAAAATAAATAAAACCCATGAACTACTACTAAAAAAATGCAAAAGTTCAAAAATAAAAATTTGAGTTGCAATTCAACTATGCGCGATGTTTTCTACAAAACTGAATTTAAAATTGAGTGGTATGATGTTTATTACAAAACTAGGATTTTTTTTTCCTCTACACAAGAATAACACACCAAGAAGTCCAACTTGAAAAAACCAAGAAGTTCAATTTTAAAAAATAAAAAAGTTCAATGTATATGAAAACCCCAGATTTTCCTCGCTACTAAATAATAAACGAGGAAGTTCAATTTCATAAAACGGAGGAGTTCAATATTTATAATAAAAACTCAATTTTTTTCATTACTAATGAAAAACCAAGAAGTTCGTGTGTGTAAATCCTGAATAGAAAAGAAAAAATGCATGAACTTTATTTTCTGTTTTTTGTAATCTTGCTCTTCAGGTGTTCGTGTGTGTAACCGAACAAAAAAACTGATGGCATTTTGTGCTTGTTATGGGCGTATGTTTTGCATCCCGGTCTCATAAAAAAACAAAAACAGAACAACATTTGTCAGGAACATCAAACGAGTTCAAAAAATCTTTAGAAGTTCAGATAGGACAAAAAAACAAGTTCAGGTAGAACACAAAGTCCTGAGCTCCATCTCTCCCATCCTACTCTCTGTTTGTTGTGTTCTTAAGTGGCAACAGCAAAAAGTGAATGAAGATATCATCTCCCGAAAATAGATATATAAAAAAATTGTATTACTGTGAAAAAAATTAACTTTTAAATTTTTTGTTTATGCAAAGGTCAAAATGTTGTGTTCGGGAAGGTCGGGTATGTTAACTGAAGGACGGGCGTCATACTCTCTAGGGAATAATACAAGAAAAAAATGTACAAAAAGAAGTTCGTGTATCACTTCCGTGAGAGTTCTTGTATTACTACCTAGAGAGTTTGTGAATTGATATCCAATTTATGCACACATAATTATCTCTCCCGTGTGTGCCTATGTTTTTTGAAACTACAGTGATCCAAAAAAAATCACATGTAACCAAACTGAATTTTTTTGCAGTTGCTACTATTTGTTTGTTGTGATGTCTAAAAAATAAATATGAGGTGCTCTATGTTAAAATAATTAATTCAAAAAGACCCAAGAAGTCCAAATTAAAAAAAGGAGTAGTTCGACGTTTATATAAAATTCATACTTTTCTTTAAATTAAAGAATAAAAATAAGAAGTTCAAACATAAAAAAATAGAAGTTCAAAATTTAAAAATACAGAAGTTCAAAATTCATTAAAAAGGATTTTCACTATTTCTAAACATAACTAGGACTTTTCCCATTACTAATGAATAACACCAAGAAGTCCAAAATTAAAAAAATAGGAAGTAGTTTACAAAAACTCATATTTTCCCCAATGCTAAAAGATTAAAACCAAGAAGTTCAATTTCGAAAAACGGAGTTGTTCAATGTATACAAAAAAACTCGGGTTTTCACGTTATTAGAGAATAAAACCATGAAGTTCAATTGTAAAAAGCCAAGCAGTTTGATATTTATTTGAAAAATTGGATTTTCTAGTTACTAAAGAATAAAGCCAATAAGTTTAATTTCAAATAACGATGAAGTTCGATGTTTCTAAAAAAAACTCCATTTTTCACGTTTATAAAAATACACAATGAAGTCCAAATAAAAAGGGTAGAGCGGTTCAATGTCTATAAAAACTCAGATATTTTCACGTAACCGAGAGAACTTCAGATTGATAACTTCCAGAAGTTCACGTACTACACGATGTGCATTTTGTATGAAAAAAAGAATGAAAAAGCAAAGGCTAAAAAGTCTTTTTTTTTTGCTAGAAGTTCAAGTGCTCGGTCCGAAAAGTTCAAAAATTCTTGTGAGAGAGGTTGAAGAAAAATACGTGACAGAAGTTCAAGGTGAAAACAGCGGGAAGTTCAACTACTACACGACATGTGTTTCAGATAATAATATAAGAATAGAAAACAAAAAGATTAAAAGGTTTGTTGCAAGAAGTTCACGTGCTCCTCCAGGTGAAGTTCAAGATCTATAGTGCGAGACGTCCGACCTTCAATTATATGTAAAAAAGAGGCAAAAAACGACGTTGTTTTTGCCATTTTAAAAACTGCTCTCAAACGACAAAAATTTGTAACGTCTGTCTACATGAAAAACTTGCTGCTATTCATAAGCTTTCCAACGGTATATTATATGTTATATTCCGATGAATGGTTTAAAAGTTTTATGTATACGGTTAAAAATACATTTTTACGCATTCAAAAAAATATTTTGAACCATCGCGAGTATGAAAAACTGATCAACACGGTAAAGTTGCATGTTTTCAGCAATTTTCCATCGGTATATCATTTGCTCAATTCCGGTAAGTGGTTTGGGAGTTACGGGCAAAACCAGCACGTCAAAAACAGAGTTAAGTTCAAACAGACATGCCCGAGAAGTTCAACTACTTCACACAGTGCATTTCCATTCGCGATGAAGGCAGAAATCATCATCTCGTCATTTTCTAATTTACTTCAAAACGGCAGGAATCTCATTTGTGTAAGTTCAAGTCCTCGGTCGGAGAAAGTTAAAAAATTATTGTGAGAGATGTTTGTACAAAAGGAATATCATTTGTGTAACACTGACAAATTGATGAGAAAATTAAAAACAAAAATATGTCACAGAAGTTCAACGTGAAAACGGCAGGAAGTTTGAGTACTACACTGAATGAATTTCAGATAAAAAACTTTTAAAACCGTTGCGAGTATGAAAAAATGATCAACACGGGAAAGTTGCGTGTTTACAGCAGCTTTCCATCGGTATATCACTTGCTCAATTCTGGTGAGTGGATGGAGAGCTACAAGCAAAAAAAAAAACACGTGAAAAATAGAGTGAAGTTCAAGTAGACATGCCGAGAAGTTCAAGTTCTTCACGCGGTGCATTTTCGAAGAATCTGTTTCGCGATAGAGGCAGAACGAATGATCTCGCCGTTTTCAAAATTACTTGAAAACGGCTAGGAATCAGAGAAAACCATTAACATGAAAAAGTTTCGCATTTTCCATAGTTTTTCAACAGTATATTATTTGCCGCATTCCGACAAAGTTTGTAGAAATTACGGAGAAAATACGTGTTTAGCCATTTTCAAAATTGACCTAAAACCGTAAGGAATTGGGAGTAACAATATATAGCAAAAAGTTTCGCATTTCCTCAAGCTTTCCAACGCCATATCATTTGCTGCATTCGGATGTACGGTTAAAAAATTAGCTCCAAAATACAAACTCGGTGGAACTTGTACCGTTTTCTAAATTACTTTTAAACCGTTCAAAATTAGAAAAAACTTTCAACATGATAAAGTAGCGCATTTTCATAAGCTTTACAAGGCCATATCATTTGCCTCAATTGGAATAGCCATTTAGAAATGACATCAAAACGAACTTGGCTGTTCGGTTTGCGAAAATTTACGATTTTCCAAATTACTCTTTAACCATAGGGAATTAGAGAAAACTTTCAACATGTGGAAGGTGCGGTTTTGCAGCAGCTTTCCAACGCCATATTATTTACCTCATTCCGATAAACGGGTTAGAAATGCGATCGAAAATACGATTCACGTTTTTTGTATGAAAGAAAAAACGGTTTTCAAAACTGCTCTTAAACCGCTTACATTTTGCCAAAAATTTAACTTGGGCATGATACTCGTGTCCATAGCTTTACAATGGTATATAGCAAGCCCCATTTGGGCAATGTTGACGGAAGTTCAACCTATCACAGGGGGAAGTTCACGTCGAACAACTCAGGCAGTAAAATTGCAAAAAACGCAAGTTCATCACGACCCGAGAGCAAAATCCGCCAACGAGCGAGATTCCTATTTAAAACGGGCATTTAGTTGCTAAAAACCATTTCAAGATTACACTTACGTCATATAGAACATGACTAACCAGAATAATTCACGCGGGGAGACATGGTTGCGAAGATAGCACGAAGGTCGGGTTCCTACAAAGAGAAGTTCAGGCCTGTAACTCAGGAAGATCTGGTTGTGATCAGAATATTATTCTGATCCCGTGATCAGAATAGTGTTTATATATATATATATATATGGGGGGGGGGGGGGGGGAAGTCTATTAGTAGCCCAGGATTCTTCACCCTGGTCGATCGACCGAGCGGCACGAGACGACTCAACCAAGCCACACCGAAGTAATTTTACGTTTTCACATTGCCTCGTGTACGGTTAGCGCATTGCCTCATCGTGCGGATTAGGAGCTAACCCTTCTGCCTAACCTATTCTGATAAGGTGCGAGCGGTTCCAAGTTCCTTGACGGCAAATATGGTGCGGCCGCGGGTTGCGGCAGATGTGCTCGACGGCAAGTCCTTGGCGGCGGTGGCCTGGTGAGCGGTGGGGATCTCGGTGTCGGCTCAGGTGGCGGTCGTGGCGGCGCTACAGTAGCATCGGCGGGCTGGTCAGCGCCCGGCGATGACGCATCGCGACGAGTGCGCCATGTCCCGCGCTATTAGTCGCCGCGGCGGTTGGGCACGCCCCGGCGTGCTGGAGCCGCTGAAGGAAGCCACCACCCCGTCCCATGCGAGGTGGTGCGAGTGACTCATCTTGGTGAGCAGCCCCCGTCTGGTGTTCCACTCATGTAGCAACGCCTTGTTCAATCCATCCAATTTGACAGCACCGCCACCCCTGATGTGCTACGAGCTCAAGTCTGCATTGGTATTTGTTCCAGATTGTGTGCTGCACACCTAGGTGATTCGGTATATCACAAATGATCTATGTCGATTTCCAATTGAAACAAAGGGGTCTCCGTCGAAGTTTGCATTCGTATTTGTTACAGATTGCAAAGCATTCGTGAGAAATAGTACTCCTTTAGAGTTTAGGTTGCACTATGTACATGGAAAAAGCATAGGCTGTGTTTGGTTGTTGTGTGTACTGATCTGTAGTTTTCAACCTCTTTATTTTTTGGAGCTACGGATGTACAAGGAAAAAGGGGTTGTCTTGAATATTTCCTAAAATCTCCAGTCACTAAATACTTATTTTGCTCATGTTGGTTGATGTAGGGCTCTGGGTTTTTCCTCGTCTTAATGCGGGGTGCATCTCCTCTCACAACGCTCCCCAACCACCTCTTGGCCACTGGAGCTGTTCAATATCGTCCTCTCTCCATCGATTTACATGAGCATGTGTCATTTTTCCCTCCCATTGCATCTGCTTGAATTTAGTTAGAATTATTAAGTTGAGTTTGTTCAATGTAGTCAAGTCCCATCCCCAACACAGAGGCGAAGCTTTATGCATTCAATTTTCATTTCGCCCCAAATTTAATTGTTTTGGGCATAGCCAAACTACAAGCTTAATACTCAGATTGTGATTTAATTTTAACAGGGTTAAAAATTGTCAAGGCTTGGTGTTTTAAGTAACAACTGGTCAAGTATATTTATTGGCCATGCCTGATGGGTGGTAATTTTCTTTGGCAAACATTATAAAACACATATTTTAGATTGGGGAAAGCACCATTGTTTTAACCCTTCTTTGCGCCTGACTAGTAGTAATTTGTTTCTTGACATTCATCTTGATGGATGTCCTTTCATTCTTTGTTGAACTGCTTTTGTTTCATTATCAATGGTAATGGAGTCAGCCGGAGGGTCGTTTGGAAAAAATATGAAAGTGAGGATTAGAGCAAAGATGATGAATCTGTTACCAAATTTAATAATTTAAGATGAAAGTCACCATTCTGAAACTGAGAATCAGAGCAAGGAAACATGATGTACGCATCGACGGCTTGAACGGAAGCCAAATCCAGTTTATTTCTGGTGCACATATATCGGTCTTTCATCTTCTTCAAATGTTTCTGCAGCTAGAGATATTCAGTTAAAACTTCCAGTTGTGAAGGACAATCATCATGCGTTGCTTTATGTTGGAAAAGTATTTCACTTACAGTTCTGACATTTTTCAGAAATCAGTTCATCACTAGCTTATTTGGCAATACTAGTAATAGCTCGATTTGACATAAGTGAGTCATGAGTTTTTACAATTCCTTGTCAATTACTGCTAGAAGATCAATTTTGACGGAAAAATCTCTATTTGCAGCTACCCAAAGCTAGGTCTACCAATGGCACTTCCCTGAACTAAAAGATAAAATTTATAAGGTTGTATAGTCGTAGACTTTTGAGTTGTCATGATTGGTATTAGATATACAATCTTTTTCTAAGTTCAGGTTGTGTTACTGTTTTTTAAGTTCAAATTTGGGAGAGTATGAGTATTGATAATAGTCGTGATTGTAGTGGGAGTAACGAAATGTTATAAAGTTTCTTTCAGGGCTTACACCATATCACCAATTGAGCCATGGAACCGATGTTTTCACCATGGTTAAGTCCAATGGACTTCTAAGTGACAACTGAGAACATGGTGCATTTCTATAACCGTTTTCCTTTCCACACAATTTTCAGAATGCTAACTGAAGTAGTTATACTAGCCATATCAGATTGCCATGGTAGGCCGGACCGCCCTCTGGTCGCTCTCCATTTGGCGCCTGCCTGCAACATGAACAGCAACCTTGGTGTACATCTCAGTCAGGATCAGAGGAAGATTGACGCCTACTTCTTTCGTGCCATTTGTATTACAGCCCATGGATAATAATGTTTCAGTCGCTGGAGAGATTGCTCAATAGATGAAGTTGATGTAAAATTTCTAGTCACCTGCAAATTAACTGCTTGAAGAGCAAGTTCGGTAGTAATTAGCTTTCAAGTTAGGTAGTATTCAGTTTTCGAATGTGTAGTTATATGCCTAATATTGTTGATCAATTTATAATTTGTAACTTCTATAGGAAAAAAATTCCCCTTGTAGCACAATTATGTATCTCGGGGTTTTGGTGGTGTAGCTATGACACAGTTGAATAAGTGTTACGGATGATACACCTTCCTATTGATGTCGTCAAGTGGTACCTCTCCTCGGCATTGGAATTTTGTAAAGCATCGAGTTGTATTAGTAGGATTGAACAGGAAATATTATCATGGTTGCACGAATGTTTTGTCACCTCACAGTACGTTGAGAAAGCCAGTGAAGAAATTTCTAAGAGTACAAAATACACACCTATAAAGAGTACAAAATATACATACAGTTGGATGTGTGTTACGGAGCTATCTATTGATGTCGTCAAGTGCTTAGGGAATCGTCGGGGTTGGTTTTGTTCATCATTAACCCATTCTTTCAATTTTTCAGAGCTATCTATTGAAATATGATTACTTTCTTCGTCCGTGGGAACTTTTTACCACTGCCATAGATAAGCGTCTATTTGTTTCCATCTAATATTTATTTAGTTCCTTCTAATATTTATTTAGTTCCTTGTAACATGTGGCTGATGGATTATGGAGATTACCTTTCAAACTAATGCTTTTCTTTTCAGCTTACAGTTTTTCTTCCTTGCATTTTGCCATGCATCTACGACAAAGAAACATGACAGAGAACTCACGAGGAGCTGCAATATATGTGTACATGTAACAGTTGTCCAGGCCCTGGAACCTTTTCAGTAATCTTTGCTGAAACTGTAGGGTCATCCAGACGTGGATGTTGTAAAGGCTAACTGGAAATACAGCAAAAACTGTAGGGTCATCCGATGTGGATTTGGCAACCTCTAATTGGAAATCCAATGTCCGCAGTTTGGCACGGCCAAACCACTGCCCATCTCAAGATGGACGAGAGGGTGTTGTACTATAGAAACTTAGTTTTCTCTATAGACTGAATTTCTACGTGCTACTTTGTCAAGCAGTGTATCAAATTTATTCTCTCTGTGATGTATATGTGAACTCAGATAATCTTTGCTCCTTGTTAGACCGATGTAGTTATGTCATTCTTATGTGGCGTAATGTGCCATTCTGGTAATTTTTATGTCTTGCCAACAATGCTCAGGAATATTTTTGTGTGTGGTCTAGAGCTAACAAGTAGAAAACGCTAATGGGTAGAAAACACAACGTGATGATCCGGTAGACAACTTGTTGTGTGGGACACTGGAGGAAACTGCAGAGCATAATTCCAAGACCAAGAAAGCAACATGATTTTTCTCAGATACACTGAAGAAGACACTTACTGACAAGCCTATCACAATATGCTGAAAACACACACCAATTAGAAGAAAAACTTCCAATGGTACTTCTACAAGGAAATTTGACAAGCACTCACATGAGGCGATTTTATCAACAGAATAATTCCAAGGTAAATGCATTGCAACCCAATAAAGTATTCACTATACATCAAGAATAATACAACGGTGAAATCTTTGACTTCCCGTTACAAACTTCAACTGTATCCAGTTCTTGTTAGACTGAATAACCAAAGTTCAACTGAATGATATGGTCCATCCATGGCATTAAGATTCAGAGTTCTTCTCTCTTCTTCTGGCATTGGCACGACTTTAGTCAGGCTTCTGATTTCACGCAAGCGTTGACAGATCGAGCAGCTGCACATGGTTGTGGCTGTGCTCGTTCGTAAGTGACATGAGCATCACGCCATTGCCGCGACACCACTCCGGGGGGGGGGGGGGGGGGGGGGGGGGGGGGGGGGGGGGGGGGGGGGGGGGGGGGGGGGGGGGGGGGGGGGGGGGGGGGGGGGGGGGGGGGGGGGGGGGGGGGGGGGGGGGGGGGGGGGGGGGGGGGGGGGGGGGGGGGGGGGGGGGGGGGGGGGGGGGGGGGGGGGGGGGGGGGGGGGGGGGGGGGGGGGGGGGGGGGGGGGGGGGGGGGGGGGGGGGGGGGGGGGGGGGGGGGGGGGGGGGGGGGGGGGGGGGGGGGGGGGGGGGGGGGGGGGGGGGGGGGGGGGGGGGGGGGGGGGGGGGGGGCACTTGCTTCCTCGCGGCTCATTCCTGGCGCTACTATATCTGTGCACCCCCCCTGCAATTTATTAGTTCATACTAAATTACTTCATTCAGTTACCACCTACAAACCAAGGATGCAGATCTCACGATAAGCTAGACGACATGTATAAAAGACCTATAGCTGAAGTTGCATGCGAATGAGAAGGAAAATTTGATCTGTATTCTCCATGCCCTTCATGTCAAGAGAATACATTTGGGAAATGTGCAAAATTGTAATTCTCACAGAGAAAATTGATAGATATTAACAAGCAAGAGTTGTTAACATGCAAAACTGACAGAAGATCATTATTTCTCTGCATCAATAATTTGTCAGAGTGAACATCTGAAGTCAGCATTTTAAGAACATGTTGGACAAGAGTTGCCTGTCATGTCCAGCTGCAACACTGTGACACCATGTAAAACTAAAGATTTTTCTTTTTTAAGATTAGAGTTTGAGGGTCTGGTTATATTTGGACCTTGCATGTGTCGGAGCGTGTAGAAAGTGTTGTGTCAAATCATTGTAACGGTTTCCTGTTTCAGTAAAGCTTCAACTTTACCTAGAAAATATTGATCTGGTTCTCAGTTAAACCAAGAGAACTCAAAATCTGATTACGACACAAAATTGAAATACAGCAAGAGCAAGGTCATTGTATGAACTGGGAATCACTTAAGCCTTCAGACATTATATGAAAACTTCTAAACTACAACAAAACAAAACCAGTTGAATGTTCAACCATGCTCCCACAACAAAATGAGCTACTGATACTTTCGTCACTAATTTCAGAAAGATACAAGCATCGACTTGTTCTAATCTTATAAGAACACAAGCATTTTTATTTCACATAACATGGTCACTTCGTTCTGCTCTCATTACAACAAGGACAAGTGATTCCTTGAAAAGTAATTACCCCATCACAACTTAGCACCACTATTTATATGCCAAACTCACAAAACAAAATCGGATGCACTCTGAAATCTGAATACACAAACAAGCTTCAGTTTATAAAAAATAGGTAGGGATGTCACAAGGGGGGTGGAGGCAGCGACGTTTGATGGAGCCAGCCACAACTTACCATGAAGTAGGAGGTCGTGACCAACTTGAAGAGGAGGCCGGTGATAACTAGAACATGACTACTCAACAGCGCCTGTGAAATCTCTCTGGATCCAGATTCAATCAGGGAGGTGAGTCTAGGAGACAATACAATAGTTGAGCTCGTGGAGAGCGCAGCGTCCCTGGCGCTGAGGTCGCTGTACGACTTGGCGCCGCTGCTTCCGTTAGACTGTATATCCCGCTGGTGGGATGACCTCCTCCCCTTCTGCCCAGCCACCGGAGCCGGCACGCCGCCGTAGGGATAGACTAACCTGCTCCGCTGGCATCCGCAGAAGAAGAACCGCTATGGCTGCACGAGGAGCTGGTCCGGGTAGTGGAGGTGACCTGGTAGAGAACTAGAAATGGTGCGGAGAATGTAGAGCCCTCCCACGATCCATGGAGTTTTTTTCGCGGGAGGTAAAATTACCTTGCAAGGCTTTGTTACGGGGCCTACCGTAGCCTTGCCAACTGTGTGTGAGGTAAATTTACATCTAAACCTTTGTTTGTTACGTTTCTCGGTTCCATTTTTTAGGCTGTAATTTTACCTCTTTCTTACGTTCCATGGGAGATGGCTGGGGTGAGGAATAAGAATTCCTCACCCTAGGTGATGAATAGTCAATCCCTGTATATATATATAGAGAGAGAGAGAGAGAGAGGGGGTGGCACTATTCTGATCCCAGAATTAGAATAAGTATTCTGATCACGATCGACCCTATGAGGGTGCGAGCAGATGTTCCTGGATCCAAAAACCGATCGAGCAGTCCAAAGTAAAAAAAGAAAACTGCCCTGACCCACCTCTTCCACGTTTCTCGTCCACCTTCTCCCCCAACCGCGCCTCCCGGCCGTCGTCCAATCCCACAGTGCGACGCCGCCGCAGTACGCGGCACGCCACTGCACCACCTCTCAGCGCGCACATCCACACCATGCGCCGCCGCCTACCTTGCGCGTGCCGCCAGCCACATCTCCTGGTTTTACGCTGCCCGGATCCCGCCGCCCCACCTGGCGTCAACGACGGCGCCCCAACCGACCCTGCCGACCCACTCCCGCGCCCCGCTCTCGTCCCTGTACGCCCCCGCCACCCGCTACTACCTCCACTGTAGGTGAGCCGCCGCACCCACGCTCTCCTGTGGTGTGCCCTCCTCCATCACGCCCGCATCCGTAACCTCGTCGGCTTCAGGAGCAGTGGGTTGCGCTCCCACTTCCTCAAGTGCGTTGCAGGTCCTACTAGGGCCTCCTCTGGTTCTGCCCCTCATCGACGAAGAAGCTGCAGTGCTGGAGCTTGCAGTAGGTTGCAGTTCAGAAAAAATTGAATAAAAAGTTATAGTGCTGCTGAAAGACACAATTTAGAGATGTTGTCGTCGACGTTCTCCTCCATTGATGCAGGTTGTTGCTCTCTCTCTCTCTCTCTCTCTCTCTCTCTCTCGGGGGGGGGGGGGGGGGGGGGGGGGGGGGGGGGGGGGGGGGGGGGGGGGGGGGGGGGGGGGGGGGGGGGGGGGGGGGGGGGGGGGGGGGGGGGGGGGGGGGGGGGGGGGGGGGGGGGGGGGGGGGGGGGGGGGGGGGGGGGGGGGGGGGGGGGGGGGGGGGGGGGGGGGGGGGGGGGGGGGGGGGGGGGGGGGGGGGGGGGGGGGGGGGGGGGGGGGCTCTCTCTCTCTCTCTCTCTCTCTCATGAATTTGGATATCACCTACTGATGTACTTCACCGTTCCCTAAAAAAGAGGTACTACCCAGCTACCGCTATAGTTCAAGTTTGCAGCTGCTCTTTGCTTGCATCTGAATTTCAAGTTTGCAGACGACGAACATGTTGTAGATGGTCGCCATGGCGGCGCCCAGAATGAAGGACAAACAGGCAAAACTGCTAGTGTTGCTGCCTCCCTCGTCTTCATTTTCCTGACTAGAAAAACATCATTCTCCCCTCTCCTTCAGAAACTGTTGATCTGAAACTGACCAAAAAACTGCTAGTGTTGCTGCAAATTTACCCCTCAAAGAGACAAGCAAAACCCGCAGAAGTCCATAAATTGTAGCAGCTTCAGTTCATTATGAAAAGAAGGAGCGAAAAAATGTTCGCGTAATGGATCATTGATTCACTAGGTGCATAATAGTTGTTTGGGAAAGTTCAACTTCATTATTACGGTGCACTTCATGTCAATCCCCAACTAGCAAATTATAGAAAAAAGTGAAACATGGTTTACATGTTGAAGTTTGTGTGTGTTTAGTTTGCTTGGTCTGTGTTACCTGCTAATGCCTTACTTGTGTTCGGGGGGGGGGGGGGGGGGGGGGGGGGGGGGGGGGGGGGGGGGGGGGGGGGGGGGGGGGGGGGGGGGGGGGGGGGGGGGGGGGGGGGGGGGGGGGGGGGGGGGGGGGGGGGGGGGGGGGGGGGGGGGGGGGGGGGGGGGGGGGGGGGGGGGGGGGGGGGGGGGGGGGGGGGGGGGGGGGGGGGGGGGGGGGGGGGGGGGGGGGGGGGGGGGGGGGGGGGGGGGGGGGGGGGGGGGGGGGGGGGGGGGGGGGGGGGGGGGGGGGGGGGGGGGGGGGGGGGGGGGGGGGGGGGGGGGGGGGGGGGGGGGGGGGGGGGGGGGGGGGGGGGGGGGGGGGGGGGGGGGGGGGGGGGGGGGGGGGGGGGGGGGGGGGGGGGGGGGGGTGCAGTCCAGATTGGGGTGTAGACACCGTCCAAGTAAGAACAATGGTGTAAATTAGTATATCCTGTGACTCTTGCAGGGGAAAAATCAGATGTTGATATTCAGAAATACACTCTCGAAAGATTTTCTGAAATCTTGATAACATGTTATTTTGCATAATGGATGTTTGTGTTCTTTTCATTGTTAATCATTTTCCCAATTTTTTTCTCCATGCGTTCCTCTATTCTCACTGAACCTGTATAGTTCTCTGAACTTACTGATATATTAAGTGAAATTTATTTTTATAGTAGTTTTGGATCCAAAACTAGTGTTAGCTTCTTGTTTTTAAATTTTCTTGTATACTAGTTGCCCCTTATCATCTACATCAGATGGCATGAGTGGATCATCTTGTCTTTTCAGAGATCGAATCTCGTGCTATGTATCTTTGGCAGAATATGTGATGAATTATTGCTACTCTCTATGTATTTTTTATTTCCTAACTTCTGTGCCCACTTATCAAAAATGCATATCCCCAAGCTCTAATGTTTTACAACTTAAAAGTTGAGGGAAAACAGAACCGTGGAAGTTCAGGTATGAAACTGCATGACGTTCAAATATAGAAAAAATAATAATTTTGCATTTGATTTGGTCTCGCCTTGCATGCAGGCAACATTTCTGTTCACGGTCCTCAGCACCACCAGATTCCTGGATGTCCTTGCAGGCCAGCTCCCTAGGGAATATGATGTGGTGTGTCATGTAAAAAACTCACAGATGTTAGTGAGAGAGAAATCGTTGCTTTCCTATAATTCTCATAAGTGTGGTCTCATGAGTGTGTCATGTACAATTGTTCGTGTTTAAGAAGTGGGTAAACTTTTTATGCCTTTATGTTAGAAAAAACTGGAATATGATAAACCCTTTCGGTTCTTTTTTTGTTTTCTCTTTTGTAAATATACTTATTATTAATGAAAATTACCGTAGAACAATTGTTCTACGGTTGGTGCTTCAAAAAACAATTGTCCGTGTTGGATTATTTGGTACAACCACATGTATACTTGTAAAAGAAATACCTATTTCCTTTACAAAGGTGTGTTTTTATTAAGAAAATAAAAGAAAGGAGAAGTTCAATTTCTAAAGATGATGCGGTTCAACATGCAAAACCAATGCAAAAACTGTACAGGTTCGCCCACCAAAACTCCATCAGTTTGCATGGTGTGCATGCGTGCGTTATGTTGCTGCCGCGTGTGTCGTGTGTGTGTGCGCGCACACACACGGCCTGAAGAAAAGTTTCAGATTTGCAGCCAGCTAGTGTGCACCACATGTGTTTGTGCTTTTGCCTCAAAAGAGAATAGCATTTTAATTATAAGCAAGAAAAAATAATACACATACATATTGTCCCATGTATGTGCATAAGATACTAGTTGCCATGTATTCTCGTGGTCCACAAAATGCAAAAAAAAGTGCCCCAAGAATGTCAAGAAGAGCACTAGAGTAACAAAAAATTGATACGGTCGGATAAGTTCTTCCTCTTCGCGTGTGATAGTTCAACGAATTGGTTCGTCAAAAAGTGCATGTGATGCGCGTTGTCGTTCCACACCTTTGGTAGCTTGACAATAAAATAGTCAGTGAAGTCTACTATCGCTGAAAAATATCAGTGAAATCAAAGAATGAGGAGTTCCCAAAACCAGGGGCATTCGTCAAAAACTGAAGTTCATAAAAGGTACACGGCCAAAGGTTAAAAAATCAACTATTATTTTAGAAGTTCAAAAACTTCTAGGTTGGACCATTTTCTAGAATTTTGGTTGGAAGGCGTTCCATGGCAAGAGAGCCACATCTTCCTTTTCTTTCTTGTGAAAAATTCAACTATTATTGCAGAAGTTCAAAATCATCGGTGAAATAAAAGTTCACAGTTCTTGCCTTGAGTTATTTGTACACATTTCCTCCAAAAATATGTACAAAGAAGTTCAGTACTTTCTAGAGAGTTCGTGTGTTACTATCCAGTGTGCATGTATAATTTCTATGTGTATGTGTTTGTACGTCATGGGCAGGCTATGTTCTTATTCAGTAGGTTCCCAAAGAATAAAAACCAAGTAATATATATGTAAGTCCAAAAGAATAAAAAAATCAACAAACAAACCCATGGGTATTGCAAAAGAAAAACTTTGAGTTAACGAGAAACGAAAAGTTCAAGGATGAAACCTTGGGAGGTTCAGAAAAGAAGTTAAAAAAGGTTTGATGTTTATTATAAAACTATAATTTTCCCCGTTACTAAAGAATAAACCAAGTAATTTAAATTAAGAAATAGAGCAATTCAAATTACAAAGCAGTGAAGTTCAAATTGAAATAACGCAGTGGTTTGATGTTTATTACAAACATAGGATTTTTCCTGTTACAAATGATTAGCACCAAGAAGTCCAAATTAAAAAACTGAAGAAGTTCAATTTTTTTAAAATAGAGTAGTTCAATGTATATGAAAAAGTCAGGTTTTCCTCATTACTAAAAAATAAACCAAGAAGTTCAATTTCAAAAAACGGAGCAGTTCGATATTTATTACAAAAACTTGATTTTTTTTCCATTACCAACGAATAAACCAAGAAGTTCAATTGAAAATAATGAAGAAGTTCGACATTTACTAAAAAAACTCCATTTTTTGCGATTTCTAAAAATACACGAAGAGGTTCAAAAATTTAAATGGCAAAAATGACGTCCGACCTTCAATTGCGTGTAATTCGACGTACACACAAAAATATAACAGAAGTTCATAGTGAAAATAACAAGAAGTTCAAGTACTGCAAGGATTGCATTTTAGGTGAGAATAAAAGTATAAAAAAATAAAAGCTTAAAAGGTTTGTTGAAAGAAGTTCAAGTGCTTTGTCCGGGGAAGTTCAAAAATTCTTGCGAGAGAGGTTCACCTTGTATTTCCATGTTCAAAAACATGAAATTGTTTTTTGCGTTTTAAAATAATTTTCTCAATCCACAAAGAAGTTCAGTTATTATTTGGGAGCAATTTGATTTCAAAAAGAAAATAAAAAATTTAAATTATAAAAATGGAAAAAGTTCATGTACTACATGGTGTGTGTATAATACGAGAAAAATGAATTAAAAGGCAAGGTCCAAATTTTTGTTGTTATAAGTTCAAGTCCTAGGTCGGAGAAAGTTAAAAAAATATTGTGACAGAGGTTTGTACAAAAGGAATATCATTTGTGTAACACTGACGAATTGATGAGAAAATTACAAACAAAAATACGTCACAGAAGTTCAACGTGAAAACAGCAGAAAGTTCAACTACTACACTGAATGAATTTCAGATGAAAAACCATTAAAATCGTCGCGAGTATGAAAAAATGATCAACACGGGAAAGTTGCGTGTTTACAGCAGCTTTCCATCGGTATATCACTTGCTAAATTCCGGTGAGTGGATGGACAGCTACGAGCAAAAAAAGCACGTGAAAAACAGAGTGAAGTTCAAGTAAACATGCCGAGAAGTTCAAGTTCTTCACGCGGTGCATTTTCGAAGAATCTGTTTCGCGATAAAGGCAGAACGCATGATCTCGTTGTTTTCAAAATTACTTAAAAACGGCTAGAAATCAGAGAAAACCATCTACATGAAAAAGTTTCGCATTTTCCGTAGCTTTTCAAGGTATATTATTTGCCCCATTCCGATAAAGTTTGTACAAATTACAGCCAAAAAAGGTTTTTAGCCATTTTCAAAATTGACTTAAAACCGTAAAGAATTGGGAGAAACAATATATACCGAAAAGTTTCGTTCCTCAAGCTTTCCAACGCCATATCATTTGTTGCATTCGGACGTACGGTTAAAAAATTAGCTTGAAAATACGAACTCGGTAGAACTTATACCGTTTTTTAAATTACTTTTAAACCGTTCAAAATTAGAAAATACTTTCAACATGAAAAAGTAGCGCATTTTCATAAGCTTTCCAACGCCATATCATTTGCCTCAATTGGATTAGCCGTTTAGAAGTGGCATCGAAAATACGAACTCGGCTGTTCGGCTTGCGAAATTTTACGATTTTTCAAATTACTCTTTAACCATAGGGAATTAGAGAAAACTTTCAACATGTGGAAGGAGCGGTTTTGCAGCAGTTTTCCAATGCCATATTATTTGTCTAATTCTGATAAACGGTTTAGAAATGCGATCGAAAATACGATTCACGTTTTTTGTATGAAGAAAAAACGGTTTTCAAAACTGCTCTTAAACCGCTTACATTTTGCCAAAAATTTAACTTGGGTCATGATACTCGTGTCCATAGCTTTCGAACGACATATCGCAAGCCCCATTTGGGCAATGTTGGCGGAAGTTCAACCTAGCACTGGGGGAAGTTCAGGTCGAACAACTCAGTCATTAAAATTGCAACAGACGCATGTTCATCATGAGCCGAGAGCAAAATCCGCCAATGAGCGCGATTCCTATTTAAAATGGGCATTTAGTTGCTAAAAACTGTTTGCAGATTACACTTACATCACATAGAACACGACTGATCAGAATAATTCACGCGGGGAGACACGGTTGCGAAGATAGCCCGAAGGCCGGGTTCCTACAGAGGGAAGTTCAGGTTGTGTAACTCAGAAAGTTCAGGTTGGGGGGGGGGGGGGGGGGGGGGGGGGGGGGGGGGGGGGGGGGGGGGGGGGGGGGGGGGGGGGGGGGGGGGGGGGGGGGGGGGGGGGGGGGGGGGGGGGGGGGGGGGGGGTTGAACTGATGAATTCGAGCGGTTGAACTGATGAATTCGAGCGGTTGAACTGATGCATTCATTTTTGTTGAACAGATCGTCTTCTTCAGTTCAAAATAATTTTGCAATTTTATTGTCGGAACGGGGCGTGTAATATATCGTTGGAAACCTCTTGACAACTATATTTTAAGTATATTGAACGTTTTTGCAAAATCATCATGGTTTAAGAGCAGCTTTGAAAAAAATGTTTTTTTTCAAAACCGAAAATGTGAATCGTATTTTGGACTTAATTTTCAAACGGATTTTCGGAATTGAGCAAATAAGATGGCGTTGGAAAGCTTGTGAAAATCCGCTTCTTCCATATATCTACTGTTTTTTCAAATTCTATAAGATTTAAAAGTAATTTGAAAAATGGTGAAATTCTGGGTGAAATGTATTTTTGTGTTTTTTTGCAAAGGGTTTGTCGGATTGACGCATATGATACGGCGTTGGAAAGCTATGGAAAATGCACAACTTTTTCATATATAAATGTTTTTCTAATTCCTTATGGTTTAAACTCCAATTCGAATACGGTCAAATTTGATTTCAAACGCTATTTTTTTATAAGTTTGTCGAAATGGGGTAAATAATATACGGTTGGAAAGCTATCGAAAATGCGAAACTTAATCGTGTTGAACGGTTTCTGAAATTCACAACCTTTTAAGAGTAATTTTGAATATGGTGAGAACCATCGCGCTGTTTTTCCATCCGAAAAACAGAGTACTCATACTGATCAATGTGTGTGTTTGTACTGAGGTATTTTTCATAGAATAATTTTGAATAGTTCCGAAAAAAGAGTAATTGAACTGATGTCCGTATGGGTTTGTACGGAGCATGTTTTCACAAACTTGACTTTACTCTATTTTTTGGGTATGATTTTTCTCGTAACTTTTCAACGGTTTACGTATCATCGTCCCCCGAACTTGCATGATTTATATCGTTGTACTGAATGACATTTGTTTTCATCAGTTTAATGTCCATTTTTTTCATCACTTGAGAGTCATTAATAGTTTACTTACTGGGCATGGGCAGTAATACATGAACTCCTCAGGCAATAATACATGAACTACTAGGAACTCCTCATGCAATAACACATTAGGGGTTGATCACTTGGACTGAAGGTGTCATCATATCCGAACTTGTGAGGTTCATCAATTGATTTTTTTTTGTGTGAATTCAAACCCATTGTCCTTTCTTTGCACACACTTCCAATTGTATGTACATCATTTTTTATTACCTGTAAATGAACTCTATTTTTAGTTGAAGTTTCCCTATAGATGTACATGAATTTTTTACGTGTAAATGAGCTCTCCTTTTTTGTTGAACTTTCACTGTAGATGGCATGATTTTTTCCATTCAGTTCACCGTTTATTGAAACTGAATATGCACAAAAGAAGGACCACATGCATCCAACAATTTGACGAGGTTGCAATAAATAGGAGCCAATGTATACAACAGAAATGGTTCAAGTAGTACTATCAAAAATAAATCAAGTAGTACCAAGCTATCCTTATTTTGTTTGATGTAGTTCCTCAAAGTGATGTAGCATACACATAACTTCTTTTTTAGGAGCTTGAACTATTGTTTCTGTTAACATATGACCATCAATTGTAAAAGTGGCGAACTGAATATAACTTATTTCTGTAGATCTCCGTGGAGTAAAATAGGGAGCAGTATGTTAATGGCAGCATAAGAATGACGAGCATGGCTGTGGCATCCAGCGATGGCATCATTAGCAAGATGGTGTAGAAGGCCCCTAAGGAATCCCTTGAACTCAGGATGCAGTGGCAGCAGGGATTATTTTTGTTGAATCCATTGAACTGAAGGGAGCTCCTTCGACCTGTAAGATGAACGGAAAAATGCATACAAGGTGAAATGAAATTTGTCAAGGTCGAAATGACCATAATCATGTAAAACATGTAAAATAATAATGACAATTTCATGCACAGTAACATTAGAAGTACACAAAGAAACCTAAATAGAAGTTCTGTACTTTGAAATACTTCATTTTAGTTCCCAAATACTTCATTCGTTTCGAAATATGAACTTCTATATTTATTTTCTTAGAACTTATTATGTTTGCCCTACAAATTTCATGGGTTTTTTTGTGTTTCATGTTTTTTTGTTTATTTTTGTTTTGGTTTTTTCTATGAACTTATTATTAGAGAGACTCCTTTTCTTTTTCAATTCAAATGTGAGCAAAGACTAGTTTTAGGTATCAATATAATCAACATTTTCTATGAATGGCCTGGTCACTGCGACAGTGAACGGCCTGGGGCGACGGGATTGGACTGACGTACATAGCCGAGGCCGATGAGGGCAGTAGAGCTACATGGACTTCGGGGGCATCAATACATGAACTTCCGTACATAATAGCTCTCCCTTGTGAACTATGATAAGCCCAAATACAAATGGGAGCACTAATGGCACCCATATATATATATATGGTATCTCAATAAACACAAATTCTCCTATTTAGAGCATCACAAAGCTCACATCTCGCACAAATAACACACACAGAGCACACACCATGCATGCCCACACAACATCAGACCCAATTCCTGAACTTGCAAGACAATAGCAGCAGTGAATATTCTTTTATTACCTTCTTTGTAGCAGTAGCATCAAGCACACTAGGTAACAACTAGGAGCTAACAGGAGGTGCACCAACACCTAGTGGCAGCAAGTCCAGGTCGTCCTGGATGCGGCTGGAAAAGAGAAGCAGACGAAGGATGAGGTCGTCCTGGTTTCAAAAATATCACGCAGCCAAGTACTAATCAAAATCAATCATTGTTCATATCTCTAAATCCAGTGCAAAAAATTAGAAGCTACTGTGTCAACAATCTATGTTGATTTACTCCAAAACACAAAATTTGTGAAGAGAACATCCATCACACACTTTTGGTTTGCACAAAAATGTTCCTAGAACTGTCCACGTTTAGAACTGAAAGAAATTTATGTTTTTTAATGATGAAATGACCATCAAGCATGGCGCGAGGAGCTTGGACGGAGAAGCGAGGAAGAGCTGGACTGATGTCAGTCCTATACCTGGACAGGGACGGGAAGGGTGACACCGGAGGACTACGGTGTCGGTGTCAATAGTGTTGCCCTACTGGATCCAGCGCGTGGCCTCTCTGGGGGCGCGAGGTGTCGGGGGATGCCAAAGTTAACAAAGGTAATTCCTAAATATGTATCAAAACGGGAAGGAAGACAAATGGAACTTATAGCTCAAAATTGATCTTGAATAGTAGGTGTCAACTAGTACTACAGAAAGTTTTGGTCAGTCCAATAACTTATTAAGTGGCAAGTCGGTAAGAAGACTAGCATTCACATCTGTTGGATTACAAAAATATATCCAAGCCGGCATGGGTTTTGTTGAACCGAGCTTTTGTGCTGAAACTGAACCATGTTTGGAAGCCTTGTTCTGAATTAAAATAATTTGGACATATAATACATACTGAATCACTGCCTTTTGCTTCTTCTTTTTTTATATGAACTACCATCAGCTCTCAACCTGGACGGCTGCCAGCAACCATTGTGGACCGGTCGGTGATGGTGTGGCCCAACCAGAGGAGGTCGGTGCCTGCGCGATGCGTTGCCAGGACGACGCATAAGAATTAAACTGAACGGATTTTAGATATTGAACTGAACCGAAAGAAGAAACTTGACATCACACGTACATTAGCTATTGGTTTGAGCTTTGTTTGTTCAGATTTCTGAAGTCATGCAGCAGTTATACCTGAACTTGTGTGACACATTTTTTATTCAGTTGAAAGCGTCTAATTTTTTCAGAATATGCTACATGAAAAGAGGAAGGGCGGAGGCATTGAGATGCATACCTAAAGCACACACGCATCAACCGCACGGATGCACACATGTGTTTGACGGCGGCGCTGCGACCTGTGGTGTGCTTGCTGCCTTGAATGTGCATCATAGCATTGGCCTGCGGCTGGAGGGAGAACGCGACCTGCAGCTAGAGGAGGACACTACTTGAAGCTGGAGAGATGCGAGTGCGCGCTCGTGGGTGACGACGGCCAGACCTCATCGTTGCGTCGGTGAACGGACTATGGTGCCGACGGTGAACGTCCTGGGAGCTGCTGTGGCTCGAGCGTTCTGCATAAGTATCCGTTAAGAAAAATATGAGCCGTGTACTATCAGCACAAACCACTTCTATAGCTATTCATCTCACTAGCATTTACATAAACTACTAAGTAGCACAAAAAAAGGCTTGCATTAGTCGAGCGCAAAAAATCACCTCTGCTGGACGCACATAGACTGCTGATGTATTCTAAACTTCCATGGTTGTGCAGCAAAATAAGAAAAAAAATCTTTTGTCATACTAATAATTTGTTTAGAAAAGAATTTGAAGTATGTTTGAAGCACACAAAACTGGCCAACAATGGCCACCTAGGGATTTATACGAACACCCACCAGGCACAAATGCTACACACAACTCATGAGATAATTTCCTGCACAGAGTGCTTCAGAGATAACTTACAGTTTAGTATGAATTATGTGTAAAAGTATCTAGCCCCAGTACTATGATGAAAAGAAACTTTTTGGAGGTGGAATAAGACGTCGAAGATCGGGTGGACCGGCTACACCTCCTCCTCTGGACTGATTGCTCTGGCGAGGTGGAGCTGATGGAGGCGGAGAGCACGAGCGGCAGTAAGTTATCGCAGAAGCAACATAGATGGACTAAAGCTCTACGAATTCTAGAACTTACGAAAAAAATGTGCAGGCGGAGCACATATATCAGTACTAGTTATATCGAGAGGGTTTACTTCAACCCCTACATTTTTCAATCAACTCGTTATTCATTAGTACTAGTATGACTGGACAAGAAGTGCAAAATTGTAGCAGCACACAGATTGAACTTACATAATTTTTCTTTGAATTTATTTTAGGTGATATATCTAAACTTACATAATTTTGAAACGTGAACTGATGATATGTTTGCACACGCACCCAACTATTCTGTGTTTTTTCATGAACTGACCAAATAATACACACCTAACCAATAATGAGTTTAGTACAGAAAACAAGTCTCTTCTCTAAGCATTAAGACAAACACGTGTCGAACAACAAGCACAAGACAGCAGCGGCGCTTGAGGAGCAGGGGGGAGATGGATAGTACACACAAGTGCAGCTCAATGATACCATATGCTACAGAACAAATTTGCCACTTGGGACTGAAGAAAGAAACCACACAAGATGAGCTGAAAATCATAATAGAATGACCATAGCTACAATATGAACTGAATATACACCAGAGGAGCATGAACGTCTAGGGGGAGATGTGGAAAGGTTGATATGGGCACCTCCCGAGCTGCGGCATCGAACGGCTTGGCGCTGTGTCGTTGAACGATGCAGGGTGGCGACAGTGAACGGAGGGCACGTCAGCTTGGTGGTTGTCGCGCTGGAGATCGACATCAGGGACGCTGCGGTAGAAGAAGTGGGTCACGTCGGCGACCTGTGGCTGTGGGTGTAGGTGGTTCGCTGGAAGACCGGAGCTGGGGGAGATGGGAAACAGGGTGGCGGCCGGAGCCTATGACTGCAGAGAGTGGTCGGGGAGCTTGATGACGAGATCAGGAGGAGATGGGGGCGACGGAGGCTTGCGAAGCGGTGGCGCGGCCATGGCGCCGGCGGCTAGGAGGTTGGGTGAGGGGCGGCGACGCGACCGGCAACTAGGAGGTTGTGTGCGGGGCGGCGACGCGGTAGAAGCAGCGGGGAGGTGGGCCAGTAGCGCGAAGCAGGGGACGGCGCTCCGGTGGAAGCAACGGGGAGGCGGGCCGGTGGCGCGGTGGAAGCAGAGGGGCGGCGCCGACGGCGGGTGGAAGCAGGGGGCGGAGCTGACGGCGCGTGGCAGTAGGGAGGCAGGGGCCGGCGGCGCGTGGGAGCAGGGGCCGGCTGCCGGCAGCGGGTGGAAGCAGGGGGCGGAGCTGGTGGCGCGTGGAAGCAAGGAGGCAGGGGCCGGCGGTGCATGGGAGCAAGGGGCGGCACCAACGGCGGTGGAAGTAAGGGGTGGAGCCGGCGGGGATGGGAGGAAGAAGCTGGGGAGTGGGTGGGCTTTTTCTGCCACATCGATAGCACCGGCTTGTGCAAAATGGATCGGGCCTCAGGGACTAATAGTAACAGAATAATATACTGTTGGGGGGGGGGGGGGGGGGGGGGGGGGGGGGGGGGGGGGGGGGGGGGGGGGGGGGGGGAAATGCACGTTAAATTCAAAAAATGTCTTAAATATAGCAAACGATACCTGAAATGCGTTAGAAAATCAAACCCGTGATATAATGGTGATTGTGTACCGTGAAAATTTTTATGAGGCCAAACGATGAAGTCACCAGCCACTGGAATTTGAATTGACACGTCTCCTTTTGGAAACCATGATCCTTCTTGTGAGATGCTCTGGTTTTCAAGAAGCGGTCTTCAAAACTTGTGCCAAACTTCACCAATTTTTTCCACAAGGTCATGAGAGCACGCCACGAGCACACGCCTATTTTGGTGATGTTTGGACTCCATCTGAATTTCCTGTAATTAAAATACCAACTAGGCCTACGTCGGTGGCCGCACCTCGCGGCCGAAATGTTTGAAACTTCTCCCTGCTTCTCGGGCAATTGATGAAAACTCGCAAAGCGACGCACAAATTATTTGTACACCTTCTTTGCTAACTAACACCCAGATGTAGTTGTAGTACGGTTTCTCTCCGTCCCATAATATAAGAGCGTTTTTGACACTACACTAGCGTAAAAAACGCTCTTATATTATGGGACAGAGGGAGTAGTATTCTAGTGAATCACATACACAATGGGACATATTCACATACCCTTTCCCAAATGCATGTTCTTCCTATCCTAAATCTACTAGACCAATTAAATATTTGGGCTTAAACCTAAATATGGCTTTAAACAGAACCAAAAACTAAAATAAAAAAACACTACTACTACCAGATACGCTTCACTCAGCAACCTCTTGAATGATACTCAGAGCGCGCTTCAGCTTCATCTTCAGCCGCGACCGCGCCACCACGGCGGCCATCTTCTCTTGGCTCTTCGGCGACACCGCGAACTCCCCGAGCGTCCGCTCGTTAAGCTTCTCGTTCAGCCGTCTTCCACCTCCTCGCGCACCGGCATGACGCGCACCTTCTTCCTCCCGCCGCTGCGGCGCCCGCGCCTCTGCTGCGGCTTCTTGGCCGCGATCGCCGAGCTCGCGCGCACCGCAAGCGAGGCCATCTCGGCGCTGGATAGCAGCCGCCCGAGCAACGCCGCCGGGAGCACGAAGTATATCTGCCCCGACCGGAGCACCTCCCCGAATGCCAGCGCCGGAGGGCTCTGGTCGAAGTAGAGCGCGTCGGAGTTGCACACGAAGAAGGACGCGGCGCTGCCGCCGAGGACGTCGGAGACGGTGACGCGTGGGCTGGCCGGGAGCTCCTTCAGCGATCCATCGGCGGCAACGACCCTGACAGGCGTCGGCTGGTGTGGCTGCTGCGAGAGGCTGCCTCCGTGGTTGGAAAAGCAGGAATGCTTCGCTCCCATGGAATTTTTGCGTGTGTGGAAGTGTTGAGAATATTTTTGGAAGTTCGTTGGGACTTGGATGTGGAGGGGTTAAAGGATGGTTGCGTATATATAGAGGTTAGTTATGTGCTGAGATCAGATAAGTGACAAGAAAATGGAGACAGGACTTATCACTTCAATCCTTTGCTTTTTGTCCAATTGTGTAACTGCACATGCACTGCTTGGAAATTCCCTCTTTTTTCTTTTTTGCGGGAAAACTGAGAATTTATTCCATGGTAATAAGATTAGTGTCAGCTAAAACTAACTCAGAAAAACAGTTTGGAATATGCTGCAACCAACATGGGGTGCTATCTCCGGTTCTACCATGCTTAGTTAAACAGTCGGCAACCCTATTTTACTGTCAATCAATTTTCATCATAATAAATTCTCGGCCTTTGAGAAGGTGCTCAGTATCAGGCTGGTCACAATGGGCAGGAACTTAGGAGTAACATCACACACTCCAATGCAACTTTGCTTATGTGGCACATATTTAATGAAGAGAGAGCTGCTTGTGGTAACTAGCTAAGTTACCGGAACATCACACACTCCAAGAAACAATGAGTCTATGACCTAATAAATACATCGTTGCATGACACTACATACATGTTCCTACCCACTATGGAGGTAGTAACATAGTCTAGGGAAGTGTGTAGGTTACTAGCTTATGTTCCTGCCCATTGTGACCAGCCTCAGAATATTTAAGAAATATTAACAATAAAAAAAGCACCCAATCTTTGAAAAACAAATAATATACCTAGAAGGAACTGGGTTTTCCCTCAAATAATACGAGAAGGAACACATTTCTTCTCCTTCCTTAACTCGGATATAGCGTTTACACACATCATAGTGTAATGAACAAAAGCTTCATTTTCCTACATTTGATATACATTTGTCAAGATGTCGACAAACATGTTTGAAGGAGTACCCAACTTTTCAGAGCCTTGAGAAATAGGTATGGCTGGTACTTAGTTCATGTCGTTTACCAACACAAATGAAGATATATGCCATACATATGTTACTTAATAGTAAAACACGTCTGCTTTTCTTGACCCGCATGAAGAAAAAAATTGTTGGTGCAACTAATTCCCATGCAAAGCCTCGAGACGGAGACATGGCGATGTGGTTGGTAGCCAGGCCCCAGGCTACTAGGGCCATGGCCTAGGGCGTGGCTCTACAATCCTTCGTATACTGTAGCTATTTCGGCACTGTAGCTGTCGGCGTCCTGGGAACGGGGTACCCAAACTTGCCTGCCTGCGGCACACGACGTGGCTCCATCAACGGCCCGGTACGGCCCGGCTTCGACAATAACAACTCAAGACCCTCGCGAGGCGGGCGACACCAAGACCTTCCTGGGGACGGCCTCCCCAGGCTGGCTCCCGAGGAGCGGAGATATCTATGCAAGGGGCGCCTCGCGAGGTCCGCGTGATGCGAGCCATGACGACTAAGGCCAGGCGGGCGCCAGCGGGCGCAGAGTACCAGTTTCCTTTTTCGTGCTAAAGAGGCAAGCGCAGACGTGGAGTCCCGAGGCATTAGACAAAGGCTTCCATATCGGTGCAACATGACCAAGACCAGCAGGACGGCAGGACGGAGGTCATCGCGGAGCCCACAGCAGCATCACCACCAGAGCCTTTGGCAGGTGAAGACCACCTTTTGTCAGGATAGCTTGTACTAGTTGTCCCCCTTCAAACTTGATTTTATATGCACTAAATACAAAAAATGACTTAAATATAGCAGACGAGACCTGTAACGGGCCAGAAAATCAAACCTAGGGTATATACGTGATTGTTTACCGTGCAAAAAAAATTCGAGGCGGAACGATGTAGTCACCGACGATTGGAGTCTGAAGTGACGCGTCTCCTTTTGGAAACTATGATCCTTCTTGTGAGATGCCTCGATTTGGAAGGTGTGAGCATCAAAACTTGTGCCAAACTTTACCAAAAAATTTCCATGGGATCCTGAGAGCACGCCACGGTGACACATCGATTTTCATTATTTTTGGACTCTATATGCATTTCATGTAATTAAAATAACAACAAGGCCTACGCCTCTGGCCGCACCCTGCGGCTGAACTGTTTGAATTTTTGTCCCGTTTCTCGGACAATGAATGAAAACTCACAAAGCGACACACAAATGATCTTGCTAACACCCACGTGTAGTTGCGACGATAGCAAACGACTCAAATATAGCAAATGATACCTCAAATGCACCAGAAAATCGAACCATAGGGCACAATGGTGATTTCTTACCGTGGAAAAAATTTGGAGGCGAAACGATGAACTCATGTTTTCATTCAAACAAAAATATGCTATTAGTTCATGTAAATGTTTTCAAATAGCACGCGGTTCACTCACGAAAGCCGTGTGCCTACCAAACCATGGACGATGCCTCCTCTGCCGCGCGCGCGATCTGAGTCGTGTGTTGTGATTGGCCAGAACCCGAACCCCACGGATCGTATGTCTGACCGTTGGATGCTCCCAGATCGAACGGCAATCCTCATCCCTTTCATCGGCACATACAGTTCCGGCTAGGATTTGATTTATATGCCAAAATTCACGGTAAATGCCAAAAATGTCTTAAATATAGCACACGAGACCTGAAATGCGCCAGCAAATCAAACCTATGGTATAATGGTGATTGCTTACCGTGGGAAAAAATTAGAGGCGAAATGATGAACTCACGTCTTCATTTAAAAATTAGCACGTCTTCATTTCAAACGAAATTATGTTGTTTGTGCACACGAACGATTAGAGGCAACCGTTTGCATAGGCCTTTCCGCGTGGCGACCGGGATATTTTTTCACCCTTTTCACCTAGGCCGCCAACACCCCCCCCCCCCCGGGGGGGGGGGGGGGGGGGGGCCCGCGTTTCACTCAATTAGTCCACCCAATCTCCATCGCCAGCTCCCCCTCCCACAGATCCACAACAGAACCCTCTCCGGCACCGGCGTGCTCAACCCGGCCGTGTGCCCGCTCTTCGTGCTCAATCTCCATTGATCAAATTATTACGCGTTGCTCCTCACAGTGAAGTGGCAAGACCCTACGCCGAAGATAACAACTGAGTGTAGGCGGCGTGTTCGGCATACCAAAGTCAGCCTCACCGTGTGCAGTCACTATCATCATGGCAATAGAGCTACCCTGCTTACAACTAGCCGTGTTCTAGATAATCCCCGAGTGTTGCCACGAGTAATAATAAATATCATACTCGAGTAATGGGTATATCGTTGCCGCACCTATGCACGCGAATATTTATCATAACATAGTACCTCGTGCTGGATAGTCGTAATATTACAAGGTTCAAACTGATATTACAAATGCTAGGAGTAGTGTTGCACCTACAAAGAGGGAATTATTAGGAAGTTTACGTAAGAACTTTCGTTGCTTTAGGTGGATGCAGCATTATCGTACAAACTAAAATCCACCGCCCTGACAAGTCACTAATGGGCAAATAAACTTTTGAGTCTCTTGCGACTTGATGTTTCAAAAACAAATTTAGCTTCTGCGGAGCCTTTGGCATTTAGGCTTAGACGCTTGTGGTGATCAACACGCCATTCATTGTTGAGCCAGAGAACGCCAAACCTCATTACCTTGAGCACACTTGCCTCCAGAACAAAGAACCTGGCCAATTTCATCTCAGATGTGGTGCCTCGGTAGTCGATCAAATCAATTTCTGTAAGATGGAGATGAAGGTATTCGATGAGATTATTATATTGCAGCACATTTATCACTTTCGGGTCTTCTTTTATCTGCAAAAGAAGATAACATATTAGAGCAGCTGGCTATATAAGATTGTCATGTCATCAAGAGCTACCAATATCATTCGCTCATATGATAGGGTTGGCTCTAAGGCTACTGACATTTTTTCACTCTCTCTCTCTTTCTCTTAATTTCCTCTCATTTACTCATTTTACCTAGGAGCACGTGAAGAGGTTGGCCACAGTGTAAGCATTTGTTGCCAGTATAATAAGCCATAGGATAGGAGTCCTTGCATGCATGCCGCCGCGCAGTGGTGTAGTGTGTGGTTGTCGTAGTGTGTCTATTACCGCGGAAGAAGTGTGCCCTCAATTTTTTTTTGCGAAGCCTCTCGACTACAGTACAGTTGTAGTATCTGAACTCACGCACAAACACACACCACACTCACACCTCACGCACACACACAACCCCTAGTGCGCAAGCTAGACCTACAAACATATACTATATTCCGCGTACATATATAACTACAGGGCAGGGCCCTGCGGCAACGAGTGTGCCCTCAATTTAGTAGCATGCGGGGTGCTACCGCGAGTGGTTTCAACTTTGTTTATTTCACAGCGTGTCAGATGGGCCTCTAGTTTATTTATTTCACCCACTGCCACATGGGCCAGCATACCAAGATAGAGAACACGAGCTGACAAGGCACCATGTAGACTGGTTGACCGGTCAACTAAATAATATACGGAGCTATACGCTGACACGGTTACCGTATAATCCCTTGGTAAAGAGAGATCAAGTGAGAGGGGAGGCCCGTGAGAGATAGCAGAGAGAGAGAGAGAAAGAGCTACTCCCTTCGTTCGATAATGTAGTGCCTATAATTTTTTGAAAATTCAAACTTTTGAAACTTTGACCAAGTTCATAAAGAAATTACTTATATCTACAGTACCAAAGATATATGATATGAACTAAGTACATCTTGTGATGAATCTATTGATCGTTCCAGATATAAATGTTTCTCTCCACATATACCTGATCAAACTTTTTTGAGGTTTGACTTTTCGAAACATCCATATGTTATGGACGTGAGAGAGTACCTAACTAGAGAGAGAGAGTGTGTGTGTATGTGTGTAAAATAGAAAGAGTGAGTGTGCAAAAAGTGTGTGCGTGTGAAAGAGACATGGAAAAGACACGATAAAGTAGAGAAAAGGTGTGTGTCTTATGCAAACATATCACGCATGCATCTTCAAGAGCGGAAGCGAGGTGACGAGATAGTGTGTGCTTGTTTGCAACGGAGAGAGAAAGGCCCCTGCACGTAGCCAAGAGAGGTATGTTAAACAAGGAAGAGAGGTCGAGAGAGACATATGGAGAAAATGCAGGCATGGGGAGGAGAGAGAGTGTGTGTTTCTAATAGAGAGATCCCCTGGAGATCGTGATGGGACTACATGGGTGGGAGATCGAGTGACAAGGTGTGTGCGTGATGGAAGATACCCCGAGAGAGATAGTGATGCGGAGCATCCCTCCATCATCCCGATGGACTCTACTACAACTCATCAAGCACCACGAGGAGGACCAATGACAAGAGCTCGCGCACGTGCCATCGAAACCGAGGTTAACTCTTTCCTCTTCGAGCTTCATTCGGATTCACATAAGAGTTGGATTCTACCTCAAATGGAAACCTTATGCATTCTTAGGTACCACGGAGAAATCCATGAAGAAGCTAGGAGGGAGACCCAAGTACACATGGAGAAGGAGCAGGAAGAAGGACACGCGAAGCACGAAGAAGCGGAGGTCCAGGACTACCCCGGGTGCCCGGCCACATGCAGCCCCGGGTGCCCGGCCATTGGCTGGGAGCCGCCCCTAGACACTCCGGGTGCCCAGCCTGGAAGGCCCCGGGTGCCCGGCCCCTACCTTGGCGCTGGCCTTGGCCACCCCGGGTGCCCGTCCCCCTGCCTGGGCGCTCCTCCGCCCTTCCCGGGTGCCCGGGCCCTCAGCCCCCGCGTACCCGGCACTCTACAACCGCCAAGGGCGCGGCCCCCTGGACGCCTCGGGTGCCCGGGCCTCACACCCCCGGGTGCCCGGCCCTCCGTCTCCCGGTGACCCCCGGGTGCCTGGACCCCTTGACCCCGGGTGCCCGGACCCTCCATCGTGGCTACGCGCATTTCGGGATAATTTACCCATGTACCCTTGTTTTACCCCCAATTCGTCCCTAGCCTATAAGTACTCCTCATCTAGCTCGTTTTTAGGGTTAGCAAAGTATTTGATAGACATTAGAGAGCTTTTCTCCTTGTATCCCCTCTTCTTGGAGATCAAGACCCCTCTTTGGGAAGAATCCTTGTGGATTATCAAGGCCTCCTCTTGGAGAAGATCAACATCAAGACCTCATCTCCTTGGAGTGGGAAGAACTTTACCCTAGTGCTATATTCTTTGAATTGTTCTTGTATGCTTGTGGATCTCATGTATGCTACTCTAGTGGATGTGTTATTTGGGTTTGTTTGAGTGATTCTTCTCCTTGTGTTCTTGTGTGTTCATCACTTTCCCCCCCTCCAAGTGTGAAAAGATCCCACCTAGGGTTTCACCCTACAACATCTTGGTATCATGAGCAAGGGTGATTCACATCTTGGAGTCCCTACCCCCCATTTGCTAGCCTAATTTCGTTGATTTTTGGTACCAATTTGAAAATCCTCACAAAAATAGCCCCAAAAAAATTTCTTGCAATTTGTTGGTTCTTGTGAGATTTTGTTGTTTTGGTCCATGGATTTGTTTTTTGGCAAGTGGATCTAGCCTTCCCCCATCCATCCCCACCTTTCCCACCATGAAATCCACCAAAATCTTGCATTTCCCACAATTTTCACCCAAATTCGGCCACCACCGGGTACCCGCACCCCAAACCCCCGGGTTCCCGCACCCCTGGGCAAATTTCGCCCACCACCCCTAACCACCCCGGGCACCCACACCCCGTAACCCCGGGTGCCCGCACCCCTCAGAATCAGCCCACCAACCACACCATTTCGGCCATAACTTTCACTCCGGGAGTCCGATTATGACATTCTTTAGCTCGTTGGGTAGCTATTGACATCCCCATCCATCTAGATAGGCTCCAACATCATTTTACTCCATCAAAATTTTGGCATTTTGGCATTTTGCCTAGGCCATCCACCATATCATCTGCAAAACCACCATAGGTTTCCGCAACCTAACCCATTTTGATCCTTATAGCATTTGTGGTTGCTTGAGTGGTGACTTGAGTCTCCTAAGGTGTTTCGGCTACTTAGGGACAGTTGCTTCTTCATCAACCACCACCACCACTTTCGCGTTGCCAACTCAGGAACCACAAACGCATTCCGCTATCACCATTTGACATTTTCCGTTTGAGATTTTGAATTTGCGGTTTTTCCGTTTCCTAGGGTGTTTCGGCTAACTAGGAATGGTTCGACATCGACAACACAGCCGCTCATCTTCGCCACGGATTCAACATCGGACACCTTCACCTTTTTGACAACCTAACCGTAAGCAAGAACGGTAACCTCTATATCATCTTGGTATCGTGGTATCCCATCATTGTACATTCATTCTTGCCATTGCTTTGTTAACCCCTAGCCCATTTTGCGTCACTTTCCTATCGAGACTAGCCATTTGACTATTTCCAGGCCACACTACTTGTGCACTTTAGTGCTCATCGATCCGAACCTACCATTGCATACATAGCTCATCTTGGTATCATCATATCATCTATTGTGTCACAAGATTGCTCCCGCATACACAATTGCTATCTTGGTTCGAGCATTTTGCAAAAGTGGCAAAGAAAAAAAAAGCTTTTAAGCAAAAAGAGAAAAACAAAGAGCTTGTAAGTAATAGCCATAGCATCGCCACATTGCATATCATACTACCATATTGATCATCTTGGATCATCGTGTGCGAAACACCGGAACATCATACATATATAGCATACTTGGGATAGAAAGTTGATACATTTTGCATCTCATAGGTTGTGCACAAGTGTCGTATCCGCCTATTGACCAATCGTGCTAACGTCTCTCTAGAGTTGTGCAACACGAGCATTTTTCATGGATTCCACATTTTGAGTTCATTCCTTGGTTGCACGACCCCGTTTATCTATCTGTGTGTGTGTTTCCGTGTGCCATTCTTTGCTATTGGTCTACTTGCTTTACTTGCAAATTTGTGAACCTTATCAACATTATCGATATCTTCACTAACATTTGCTTGAAATTTTGTGCCACCCATCCTAACCAAGCTCCTCCATAAGCTTTACTTGTGTAGGTGTGAGAAACAAACCCGGTACCAATTCTTCTATTGTAGCATTACCTTGAGTGATACTCAATACATCCTCAATCTTCGGAAAAGGTAACTTGGTATTGTTCTCTCATTTCCTACTCACTTCTACTCGAGTCTTGTGATGGATAGGCAAAGCACATCATCTTCGGTCCATGACCGCATCGAGCGACTCGCAATCGACATACGACACTCCTAAGCAAGGAAAAGTGACTACATGAACGTCAAGTTGGACGCACACATGGATGACATCCGACACGTGTTGGCCAACTATAAGTCTTCTTCCCCTTCGTCATCTTCAAGGCGGAGACGCTCAACTAGCAAATCTTCAAAGCGGCCATCCGATGAAAGTACCACGCGGCACCGTCATCATCTTCGAGACGACCGCCAAGATGCCCGCAAGCCAAAGGTGAATGACGACGAAGAGCGCCATCGACTACAACGACATCGTCACCACCGAGAGGAAGCTACGGCTACCACCACCACTTTGGCATCTTCGCCAAGTGTTATCAAGGCATCTTCGCCTTTGAACGTATGACATCTTTGCCTACTCCCCACAAGTATAACTACATCGACATCGGCAAGTCCAAGGCAACCACCTACGAGCGAGGGCGAGTCTTCCATCTTCGGAAGCCCCTCAAGGAGGATGGCCGAGCATGGGAAATTCCCTTCGGTCATGGAGATGAGCTACGAGGTGCCACATCATATAGGCCTCATACAAGACGGCGACAAGACGGTCGAGCAAGGGCCATCCCCTTCGACCATGGCGGCGAGCACGAACCTCTTCAACAACATGAAGACGGCACCCCAATGGGACTCATACTCCGGGTCAAGCTACGAGACCCCTCATGAGACTTTCTCTTTGGTCTCGGAGGAGAGTGATGATTTGCCACTTCCTATGGCATTCATCTTTGGAGGCGTTATGGATGAGGAGGTTGAGCATGGGACTATCCCTTCAACCAAGGCGGCGATAGGAGTTGAGCATGGAGACATATGCCACCATATTGAGAGTGAGAGTGACTTCATCACTAGCCCCATATATGACAAGTTGCCCCAATTCCCATGTGAGGAGAGCCACCACCACCACCACTTGAGTGATTTGAGTGACTCCACCATATGTGACATTGAGTGCACCTACCTTGAGGGAGTGAGTGAGCCACCACCACATAGAGAGAGTGAGGTAGTTGATAGGGCATGTGAGGCCATTTCGATTTATAACAACTTAACCTCTACCTCTATTGTGTCTTCTCATTTGGTGCTGGGTCCCATATATGATGATGCGCTGATCCCCGATGACTTCGCCCTTCCTTTGGACAAGACAATAGCCATGGTGAACTATGATGCACCCCCCACATGGTTCCATCACAATGATGACGTTGACCATGATTTGGTCGTTGACACCTCACCTACACCACACGAGTGGAATGAAAAAGGTAACATAGGTGATGGTGATGCTCTAGTCCCACTAGTGGACATTCTTGACATTGATTGCTTGCATGATGTTGATCCACCTATTCCCATGCTTCATGCTAGTATGATTTCCCCATGCGATGATTTGTCCATTTATGATGAGTTTGATGATTGCCATGTGGAGCCTATTAGTGGTGATGCCATGTTACATAGGATTTCTTGTGATGATTCTCTTGGTCACATCATGTTTGACAATCCGCTAGACTTGTCATATGCTATGCATGATTTCAATCATATGTCTTATTTGCAATCTCATCGTAGTGACTATGCATATACCATTAAAATAAACCCAATTTGCACATATGGCATAGATGACAAGCCCATGGTTATTGGCATTTGTTTTTCTTGTGATGATATTGATATGCTTCCTTTGCATCATTTATCTCATATGCCATGCCATGACCACCTAGCTTCGGACATGCATTGTTTGCCATGTTGTCACTTTTCACCATATTATGCTTCCGCTATTGCTCATGAGAATACCCCCATAGTTTCCTCATACCCATTAGAAGATTTTGCTACATCCTATGAATTGCATGATCCCCATGATTGTGTGTACCATATGCATCCCATGAATAAAAATGCTATTGTTGTGCCACACACTTGCTATAATTTGTGTCTCAATCATGTTGAACACACTAATTATCAGGATGACATGTTTCTATATCATGCTACTCATTTATTTGAGCATTGGATATTTTGTGCTAACCAACACATACACGTGTGCATCATAATGGATGATGTGTACATATACCACGCACACACAATTTATCCTTTGCCTTTGTTTTGTGTAGGTACTCACGAATACTCGTCAACCTCACAATCCCATGAGTTGACAAAACGAGCTCTTGAGAGCAACGATCATTTGGGATTCCGTGGAGTATCCTTACTACTGTTCCCTTTGCGCAAGGACTACGCGCATCTCTTTTACTTGGCTCTCACGCTGCTATGGGCTTTATACCACTTGTCACCTTATGCCCATCTTATCGTGTTCACTTTGCATGTTATGCTTGCTTCTATGCCCTTGCCATGCAATTGTGACCCTCGCTTGCATTTACCCATGATTCACCATTCTCTTACTTCTATGTGTATTTGCATGCTTGGTGGAGATCCTTGTCACTATTACCATGTTTACATTGTACCTAATGCTATTGTTCATTCTTGTGTTGGGAGAGTCATGATGCCCCATTGCTATTTTCATAGGACTTCTTGCCAACACAACGATGATACATTACTCATATCTTGCTTTCATGCTTGTGATATGTCATGTGCATTATATATGCTCACTATTTGCACACATGGCATGATTACCATGATTACCTCTAGTATGTTGCATCTTCGCACTACTAGCTTGCATGACTTGTTTACGATGATCACTTGCTTGGTTGCATCACCCATGGTCCATTCTTTCTCGTTTCATTGGGTTCCTGACATATATATTCATGCTTCTCACATGATTTATCTTGATCATTGTCCCTTGCCTCCAATAGTTGCATCTCTCATATTCACATGTAGTGAGTGCAACCATGCTATGCTTGTTGATATTGGAGACTTGGATACTTTACTTGTGATGCATGCTTGTTTGATCGTGCTTAATGCATTTGGTTGTTCTCGCATCTTATGCCTACATACCATGCCCTACGCCCTTGCACTTTCTTATGATAAGAATGATGAAAACACTTGTTGGGTATTTCACCACACGAATGTTTGGTTTTGCATTTCCGCTAACCTCATTTGTGTTTCTGAGTGTTTGTTATGTTCTTTCATTTTGAAGGATTCACAAGGCGATGTGAAGGCATACACGATGTACAACACCAACATTTGCGAGAAATTCCTAAAGTTGAACTCCTTCCCTTTGATCCATCCTCAAATATGATTATTGGATGGGTCATTCTTTCATTGTTGTCTCCTTCTTCTTGTCTACATGATACATATATTGGATGGAGCACCGACATTGGAGACGGACCCTATGGACCTTCAAGTTGAGGAGTGCTCGAGCTTAGTGAATGAACCTACTTTGGAAGCACCACCGGAACACCACTTACGCCACGACATTGAGCCATGGTACCACACCACCCATAACAAATTTGCATCTTATGCATGGATTGACTCACATTATGATTGCCTTGTTGCATCTTGTATTTCTATGTTATCCATGGTATATGAGCTTGTGCACTTTCTTAGCAAATTTGTTGTGATCTTTCTTGATTGCCTCTTCATACATTATGATCACATTGCCCACAATCAATTGCATGATAACATACACATATTGAGCATCAATTGCCATATTCATGCTCTTGATATACCATCACACTATGTCATCATTTTGAACAACGGTAGAATTTTAAGCTTTGTGCACCTTGCCAATTACCGCAACTTTATGAGCGCAACAAATGCTTTTGCTCCCATGAATGTTTTGCATATCATTCTATATCATCTTGATAAGCTTCATGCGCTTTGTCACGAACATTCTTGCCGAACGGACTCATACTTACTTGATGGACACCTTATGTGCGCTAACCATTGTATTTCCAAGTGTACCTTGTGTTTGCTCATTTTGCATGTATACCATCCCGACGATATCTTGAAGTACTTGGCTTGCGCCATGACTTCCACTCCATCCAAGCACAAGCACGTCCATGACTACCGTTTCCATGGTGATGAAGATCATGATCCGCGGACGGATCTCTCCCAAGGGGGAGAGATGATGCGGAGCATCCCTCCATCATCCCCGTGGACTCTACTACAACTCATCAAGCACCACGAGGAGGACCAATGACAAGAGCTCATACACGTGCCATCGAAACCGAGGTTAACTCTTTCCTCTTCGAGCTTCATTCGGATTCACATGAGAGTTGGATTCTACCTCAAATGGAAACCTTATGCATTCGTAGGTACCAAGGAGAAGTTCATGAAGAATCTAGGAGGGAGACCCAAGTACACATGGAGGGGGAGGAAGAAGGACACATGAAGCACGACGAAGTGGAGGTCCCGGACTACCCCGGGTGCCCGGTCACATGCAGCCCGGGGTGCCCAACCGCCGGCTGGGAGCCACCCCTAGACACCCCGTGTGCCCGGCCTGGAAGGCCCCGGGTGCCCGGCCCCTGCCTCGGCGCTGGCCTTGGCCGCCCCAGGTGCCCAGCCCCCTGCCTGGGCGCTCCTCCACCCACCCCGGGTGCCCGGGCCCTCAGCCCCTGCGTACCCGGCCCTCTACAGCCGCCAAGGGCGCGGCCCCCTGGACGCCTTGGGTGCCTGGGCCTCACACCCCCGGGTGCCCAGCCCTCCGTCTCCCAGCGACCCCCGGGTGCCCGGACCCTCCACCGTGGCTACGCGCATTTTGGGATAATTTACCCATGTACCCTTGTTTTGCCCCCAATTCGTCCCTAGCCTATAAGTACTCCTCATCTAGCTCGTTTTTAGGGTTAGCAAAGTATTTGATAAACATTAGAGAGCTTTGATCCTTGTATCCCCTCCTCTTGGAGATCAAGACCCCTCTTTGGGAAGAATCCTTGTGGATTATCAAGGCCTCCTCTTGGAGAAGATCAACATCAAGACCTCATCTCCTTGGAGTGGGAAGAACTTTACCCTAGTGCTATTTTCCTTGAATTGTTCTTGTATGCTTGTGGATCTCATGTATGCTAATCTAGTGGATGTGTTATTTGGGTTTGTTTGAGTGGTTCTTCTCCTTGTGTTCTTGTGTGTTCATCACTCTTCCCCCCTCCAAGTGTGAAAAGATCCCACCTAGGGTTTCACCCTACAACAAATAGAGGTAGACGTAGGGATGGAAGGATACAATACGTGTGTTCGTGATGGATAGTGAGAGATAGTCATACTTAGGGGGGAGTTCATGTGCCTATGATGGAGTGAAAGATTATGGTACTTAGGGGGGTGCGTGTCAGATAGAGAGAGAACATGGGGGGAGAGTGTTAGATGGGTCTATGTAGTGCGAGCGAGATATGTGTATGTGTGACCTAGGGAGATATAAAGTTTGACAGATATAGAGGAGCCCCGATATGGCTGAGTGGTGTGTGAGGGAGTTGAGAGAGAGAAAGAGATACTCCCTCCATTCGATAATGTAGTGCATATAAATTCTTTAAAAGTCAAACTTTGGAAACTTTGACCAAGTTTACAGAGAAAATTATTTATATCTACAATACCAAAGATACATCATATGAAACTACATCTTGTGATGAATCTAATGATATATGTTTGTCGTTCCAGATGTAAATGTTTTTCTCCACATACCTGGTAAAACTTTGTGAGGTTTGAATTTTCAAAAAATCTATATGCTATGGACAGAAGGGAGTACCTAAGTCGAGAGAGATCAAGTGCGTGTGAAGGAGAAAGAGTGAGTGTGCAAAAAGAGAGTGTGTGTGTGTGTGTGTGTGTGAAAGAGAAAGGGACAACAAACATTAAAATAGAGAGAGAGAGTGGTAGTGTCTTATGCAAATATATCATGCATGCATCTTCAAGATAGAAAGCGAGGTGAGGAGATACACGGAGATAGCTAGTGCGTGGTTGTTTGCAACGGAGAGAGACCCCCCCTATAGCACCTGTCCAATAGAGGTCTCACCAACAAGCGACAGACGTCGAGAGAGACATATGGAGAAGATGGACTCATGGGGAGGGAGAGAGGGTGTGTTTGTGATAGAGAGACCCCCCTCGAGATTGTGAGGGGACTATATGGGTGGGATATCGAGAGACGAGGTGTGTGTGCGATAGAAAGATGCCACGAGAGAAATCGAGGTAGACCAAGTGAGGGAATGTGATTCGCAGTAGTGTCCTATTTTTAGTTATAATCCTCCTGGATATTGCTTAAGAACTGCTCCTTTTGTGAGCTGATGTATAACTTTCTATGGGGTTTCATTCGAGAAATGGAACCGGGGGATGCCTCCCTGTTCTTCTAAAAAATGGGTTAAGAGAGACGGTCGGGGTTCTTGAGGCACTGCGTCATGAAGCGCCTCGCCGGTACTCCAGGAGCTTTGGGCGAGAAGACTCCTATTTCACCTTGTCCAACACATTGGTGGTGTCATGGGGGTGGCAGTAGGCGACATACAGTCAACGGTGATGGTCTTGAAATTCATCACCTGCACGTGGATTTACACGCACCATTTCTATTATCATAGATCGATCTACACACCAGTTCGAATTCTCATGAACACACTGTATATGTTAACTACATCACACGCACTCGATCACCAAATTAAATGAAATACCAAGAGGGGAGGAAGAAGATAATGAATTGGTTCATATATATAGCTGATTGATCCAGCAAGATATAATGCAATCATCTCAATGCCCCTACAACTTACCTGTTGACGTCGATGAGCCGATCAACCGAGGTGAGCTAGCAACAAAAGAAAAGATTTCTGCAGCGGCGATGAGAGCATTCCGAGTAGACGGTCTCGACCCCGTGCTTGTGGAAGCTACGGTTGTAGCCGCACGCGGCGTGGAGGAGCGCCTCGGCAGTGTGCGGCCTCGACCTCGTACTTGTGGTAGCTGCGGTCGCAGCTACACGCGGTGTGGATCATGGAGGAGTGTCATTTGGGGGCCAACACCATGAACTCGCGGCAGCTATAAACAGCATACATATTGATGCCAAACGCCATGGTAGTGCACCACCTTGTCATCCTGTTGAGGAATAATAATATTATAGCAGTGGTGGAGGCTATAGGAATAGAGCAGATTGGTTGCTTAAAAGGAGGAACATCCCTATCTATTACTCTTCCATCTGTTTTCGGTGAGACGCAAGGGTGGTGATACGGACGAGGATAGTGGTGCGAAGGAGAAGGACGATGACATGGACACCTCGGATAACTCCGGAAACCCATCCAACCAACCTCCGCCTAGTGCTGCTCCTACAAATGACACCCATGCAAACATGGTCTCTCGTGGTGCTCCAGGAGGTAGTTCTATGGTTTCGGCAGTAACCTCGTTTAACTCCTCGCCGCAGACACCGAGGGGCATGGAGTTCGCTGCGGAACTTCGAGCTAACTCCACATTACGTGGTTGTCTCGAAGTATCAACGCGGGTGCATCAGCAGGAGTCCTCGTTGCCTACCACTCCATGGCCTCTGATTGCATCATGGTCGTCGTCGCCTGCATGGTCGGCTGCATCCCAGACCGCTGCCCGCACAATAGTACAGTCCACCGACGGCCCGGTGGAGCAATCGCTCGCGTCTCCGGAGCGGCTGCAGGCGGAGGCTCAGGTGGAGGCCACCCGTCCCTCGGCTATGGAGAAGCCGGCCTTGGTTGTGCAGCCATGGGGTGCTGCATCGATGGCTCGTATGGTGGCGAACTGACACCTATCCCAAGAGGGGCCGGCTTCGGGGGTGCACCCACGTGCTACTGTATGGGTGGCTATCGACATGCCGGCCGCGCTGGCTGCTCACGAGCTAGGACCAGCTGGCCCGCCTTTGATGTGTAGCCACGTGCCACTGCATCGTTGGCCTCGTCGTTCGAGCAAGCGGTAGACACTATCAGGGAGGACTCCACCATCATCCCCTCCTCCAGCAGTAGAGCCGGCGCCACGACCAACACTGGGGGTGACACCTACATGCCAAAGTTGTCGTCATATGGTTGCCGACGATGGTACTATGGACACAGATGAGGACTCCTTGGCCAAGGCTATGCGGTGCAAAGCAGCGCAGAACCTCAACAACCAAGATATTATGTCGCCACTCAAATCCTTTCTAGCTTTTTCCAATGCAGCCATCGTTTCTTAGTTGAATAATGTGGGTGTTAGTATAGGAAAGAATGAGAAGGATATTTCTATTTCGACTAACGCTTTGAAACATTTGGAATATGACCGACTAAAAGTTACTCCACATGTTTCTAGCAAGTCACATGTTTCTAGCAAGTCTTATGCCTCCCATACTGATGAGGAGGAGCTGCATGCCACATCCAAATGGTCAGCTAATCTCTCATTTAGTAGGAGCGGTTTCAGACGTGGGCCTAGATGAACCCGGCTTAGCTCATTGATTGAGCTTACAGCATCCAGACGTAAATCAAAGACTGCATGTTGGAAAAAAGATAGTAAGTCCCATAAGAGGGCAAAATATTCTAAATCTCCTATTATTTCCACATGAATCGAATGTTTTTTAATAACAGAGGTCTTCGTGACTTGGCTAAACATTTATTCATTGGGGAATGTAATAGGGAATACAATTAAGATTTTTTGGCTATCTCTAAAACGGGGAGATGTGATTTTTTCAGTAAGCCTGCTCAACCGTCTTTCTGGCAATATAGACTTTACTTGGGTTTCACAACCGCCTAGAGGTCGTTCTGGGGGCATTGTACTTGGCGTAAATACAGGGACTATGGGTGTTTTGGCTAGTTCGGATGGTGAGTTTCACGTAAAACTCCATATCCGCAACAAGGTCGACAACTTCACATGGACTCTCTTCCTCGTGTATGGGGCAGCCCAGGATGAGTTCAAGGCCGACTTTCTCCGTGAATTGGTTAATCTGGCGAAAGATAATCCCTACCCCATTCTTATAGGTGGGGATTTCAATTTGCTTCAATTTCCGAATGACAAAAGTTGTGGTAGGTTTGATAATCATTGGCCTTTCCTTTTCAATGTTGTCATCGACAATCTAGATCTGCAAGAGGTTTCCATGATTGAAAGACAATTCACTTGGGCGAATAGTCTTCCGAAACCGACATTTGAGAAACTAGATCATGTTTTAATGGATATCGTCTGGGAATATAAATTTCCTATGGTGTTTGTCCATGCTCTACCTTGTATTGAGGCTATATCAGACCATGCACCCATTCTCCTAACTACTGGTTTTCCACGACCAGAACATAGACGAAAGTTCAAGTTCGACCTTGGGTGATTGCTTCGGCATGGTTTCCATGACATGGTCAAGGAGATGTGGGAGAAACCGGTGGCCGGGCATACCCCAATTCACAAATGAAATAACAAAATGCATGCATTACACAAATTCCTTGGTGGTTGGGCTAGGCATACAATGGGTATCCTCAAAAAAGGAGAAGCTTCGTCTTTCTTCTATCACTGATGAATTAGAAGCTTTTGCAGAGGTTAGACCTCTATCTGAGGATGAAATCGATATCAAGAGTCATTCGAATATACAGATAGCTAGCATGATGTGTGAAGAGGAACTCAAATGGTACCAACATTCTAACTCTCAATTTATCTTGGAAGGTGATTCGAATACTAGATATTTCCATGGAGTTGCCAATGGCAGACACTGAAAGAAAATTATTCATTCCCTACAACGGGATGAGGGCACGATTGAGGGGCATGAGCAACTTAAATCTTATATCACTAGTTATTATAAAAATCTGTTTGGAGCCCCAGAGGAAGGAAACTTCTCGATGGATGAGTCACGAACAGATAACATCTCCCCAGGTCTCTGATGAGGAAAATGGCCTTCTAACAGCCCCATACTCTGAGGAGGAAGTTAGAAAGGCGGTTTTCCTAATGGAGCACAACAAAGCCCCGGGTTCGGATGGTTTTCCCGCTGAGTTCTATCAGAACTTCTAGGAAGTCATCAAAACGGATCTCCTACTTTTGTTTAGCGACATGCATGCTGCCCATCTAGAATTGTTTTGCTTAAACAGTTAAACTTTGGCAAGATTATTTTATTACCTAACGTTAATGAGGCTGAAAGGATACAACAATATAGACCTATTGCCTCCTTAATGTTAGCTTTAAAATATTCACAAAGGTTGCGACTATTATGCTAAATTCGGTTGCTCAACACGTGGTTCGTCCTTCACAGACTACTTTTATGCGAGATAGACACATCCTAGATGGAGTGTTTATCCTTCATGAAACAGTCCATGAATTACGTTAGAAAAAGTTAAATGGGGTGGTACTCAAAATAGACTTTGAAAAAGCTTATGACAAAGTCAAATGGCCATTTCTTCAACAGACTCTCAGAATGAAAGGATTTTTTACAGAGTGGCGCGCTATGACCCATAGCTTCGTTTCTGGAGGCAGTGTTGTCATTAAGGTCAATGATGACGTTGAACACTATTTTTGACTGAGGAAGGGATTGCGACAAGGTGACTCATTATCGCCCATGCTATTCAATATAGTGGCGGATATGCTAGCCGTCATGATTGGGCGTGCTAGGGTTGATGGCCAAATTGATGGGGTTGTAAATCATCTAGTTGATGGTGGTCTCTCTATAGTTCAATATATCGACGATACAATTTCTTCATGGATCATGACCTCGAGAAAGCGAGAAATCTGAAATTAATTCTACCAGCATTCAAGCAACTCTCAGGTCTTAAGATCAATTTTCATAAAAGTGAATTGTTCTGTTTCGGCGAGGCTCAAGACGAGGCCCACCTGTATGCTGAACTGTTCGGATGCGGGTTGGGCCAGTTAGCGATCACATATTTGGGGATACCGATACATTATCGGAGACTCACAAATGTTGAATCGAAACACATAGAGGAGAGACTGCAAAAAAGACTTAGCAGTTGGAAAGGTAAATTGTTGTCTCTAGGTGGAAGATTGGTCCTCCTAAATTCAGTACTAAGTAACATGGTACTATATATGATTTCCTTCTTCCAGTTGCCGAAAGGAGTTTTACATAAATTGGATTATTTTCGATCAAGATTCTTTTGGCAGGGAGATTGCGAGAGAAAGAATTGAATGGCTAAATGGAGTGTGGTTTTCCCTCCCAAAGACCAAGGCGGGTTGGGCATTCATGACCTTGAGGTTAAGAATAGGGCACTCCTCGGCAAATGGTTGTTTAAATTACTAATGGAAGATGGTGTATGGCAAACCTCCTGAGGAGGAAGTATGTGGGTTCCAAGGCGGTATCCCAAGTATATTGAAGGCTTGGGGATTCTCACTTTTGGGGTCTAATGGCTAAGAAGACATATTCCTTCTCTTATGGATCCTTCTCGATTAAGGACGGCTCAAAAATTAGATTCTGGGAGGACAAGTGGCTAGGAAGTGCCACACTCCGAGAATAATATCCGGCTCTATACAACATTGTGCGTCACAAGGGTGATACTATATCCACGTTAATGGAATCATTTCTGCCAAATGTGACGCTTGGAAGAGATTTATTGGACCCAGACTCCAATCGTGGTACAACCTGCTCCAGCGGTTGTCCATGGTGCAATTGTCATATGGGTCTGATGTATTCCGATGGAACCTACATGGGAATGGACAATTCTCAGTGGAGTCTATGTATAAAGCGTTAATCTAGTCTAATGTGCTAGTTGATAATAACAAGAAGATCTGGAAGATGAAGATACCTCTTAAGAATAAAATCTTTGCATGGTATCTTCGTCGTGGAGTCATTCTTACTAAAGATAACCTTATTAAGAGGAATTGGCATGGAAGTCTGCAATGTGTCTTTTGTCATCACGGTGAGACAATAAAACATTTATTCTTCCAATGCAAATTGGCTCGTTCTATATGGCCAGTCATCCAGATAGCTTTTGGCTTGTATCCTCCATGTAGTATTGCTAATGTATTTGGCAACTGGTTACATGGGATAGATCACAGGTTTAGAACTCTTCTTAGGGTGGGAGCGCTTGTCGTTATTTGGTCGCTTTGGCTATATAGAAATGATAAGGTTTTTAATGATAAAAGTACTTCTCTGTTGCAGGTTATCTATAGATGTGCTGGGACTCTTCATTCATGGTCCTCTCTATAACGCGTGGAGAATCGGGACCTGTTTACGGAGGTGTGTATACGATTGGAGGATACGGTGAGGGATACTTTTACCCAACATGGGGGATTGGCCCACCTCCGCTTTAGGAGTTATACGAAGTCTACATGTTTCTTTGTATTTTGCCTTTATTTTTCGTTTGTGCGAGAGGACTTTGTTTGGCTGTGTGCATCTTCGTTATGCAGAGGTCAGGTGTCATTCTTAAATCCTTTAAGTAATAAAGCACCCCTTTTTGAAAAATTTGTTTTCGGTGGAAGATGAAGACGAAGTAGATCGGTTGCCGGAAATAAGATAGCCACGTAATTAGTTGGTGGGCCGTGCAAGGAATCGAGGAGAGGATGCCCGGATGTTGGGGAAAGCCGGAGGAAGGGGAAGGGGAAGAGAGGGCGACTCTTGGTTACAGAGGCGTCTTCGGTTTACATAGTCGAATCATATGATTTTTTTGTAAAAAAAGTTGACGTGGTGAGCTGCATGATCAAAATAATTAAGAGTAACTGATGACGTGGCAAGGGTGCTGACGTGGATAGGCTGTATGTCAAGACAAATAGAATAGCGGGGATGAACTATTTAGGTATTATATATACAACATCTACTTTTCACCCGTTCCCGTGAGTGGAGAGTCTAGAATGCATTGGGTATCCTACATCTCATTGATCAGGCTTTGGCCATTTATCTTTCGGGTTTTGTGGCGTCTGAAGAAATTCTAAGATGGCCAAAATAGAAGTATGCAGTTCTTGGGCAGCTCGGTTTGCAAGAATCAGTTGTTGTCGGTGCATTGTATATATGGTGGGAAAGAATAGAAACAAAAAAGGAGTGAAAATCCTCTTCTACTCCCGAGCTCAAATGAGCTTGGGATGAACAGTAAAATCAAAAATGAAAACAAAGTCAAGAAATTCTGAAATTTGTTTGTGGGAATTTTTGACAAATGTTCTGTATGTTTGAAAAATTTCATCACGAAATGACATTCTTGGAAGTCATAGAAAAAACAAAATCAACACTTCAAACTGTTTTCAAAAATAGCATTCTTGAAGCATCAATTTTTTTACTTTTTTTTTGCCACGACTCCATGGATGTCTTTTCATAATAAAAAATTTCAAGCACACATAAAACATTTGTCAAAGTTTGCCAAATAAAAAATCAGATTTTTTTTTATTTTTTCGATTTTACGGTTCATCGGAGAGCATTTGAGCTTGGGAACAGATACTCCACTTCCAGAAATGAGTGAACATTAGACCATCTATAAGCTCAGCTTTTTCTATACATGCAATAACGGCGAATGGTGCCAGGAAAGTACAGGAGGAACTAGAGGAGCTCGTGAGATGGACAAAAAACCCAGCCGGCACATATAAGATGAATACGGATGCAGCATACTTCGAGGACGGGCCTGGGGCGATTGCGGCGATCGCACGAGAACAAGCTGTGTCGGGTGTAGCTGAGAACTTGGTTTCGCTCGCAAAAAAAAAAACTGAGAACTTAGTGCACACACATGATGCAGCCCCCGCGGAAGCCCTTGCTTTACGTCGCGGTCTCGCTCTGGTTCACTAGCTGGGATTTTCTAGGGTTATTATGGAGTCGGACTGCCTGGAGATAATTGAAGCGTGCAAAGGTGAAACAGATATAAGAGCACCATACTCAGCGATCATAGCAGACTGATTTCAGCTTGCAGATGGCATGTCACCGATAAGCTTTCAACATTGCCGCAGGTAAGCAAATAATTTGGCACATAATTGCTTTTGTCTTGGGAGGATGAGCCGCAGCAGCGCAAGGTGTGCGCTCGCCACGCCAAATCATGCAGCTGCACAACTCAGAATTTAGGAACGTTGACTGGTCTTTTTTTTTTCCTTTTCTGACCATCTCGTGTATAGAGTACAGTGGAGGGTAGCCACTCAAAAACACCACACTCTTGCGTGCAGAATAAACCATAAGTTCAAATGTCAATTTCAACCAGCTAAACAGAACAACAAATCTCACAGCTATTTATCGAACAAAACAAAAGCAGTTCGTCCACTACATTGAATGGGAGAGTTAGCGACAACTTCTCTATTTAATCAGACATGGTAAGCAGAAGAGATAAAAAAACGAGCAAGCTATCTTTAGCTAAGCCTGTGATTTGTCTATAGATATCAATCCGAATTTGGTACATGTGAAACAAAAAATACAACAAACCCGCATAAAATTTCTCCCTTCAGCAGGATAAATTTCGCTTTAGTACAGATACCATCCTCCAAGTAGTAAAACGAAAGAGTTTTACCAATTGAAGATCATAAGGGGCATTACATCAAGGGGATCCCTCCACCAGCATATTCAACCTCCTGCCATTGAGAAAAATAATTCAATCAGTTCAAGCAACCTACATATGCAGATACACATTCACAAATCCATACAAACTATATTATTACAATATTGGAAATCAACATGTTATTGACTAGGCGTCGTGTTGCACCCAGAGGCAAAAAGGTATTAACAATTTGTGGGAATTGATTAAATTTAGCACAAGTTACAGCAGTAAACGCGAGATTTTTCAATACGCATTATGGGTTATAATAGAACCTCATTTCAGCTAATTAGTTGACATGTTGGGCCAACTACAATGCAGATATCATTATCCAGGTAATCCATAATTAAACCTCAGGGGGGACCACATTGCAGCATGGATTTTTACCATTGTTAAAAATGGCGCGCCTAGGCTCTAGGCATAGCAGAACACCTAGCTCACAATTGCGCTTAATGTGCGCATAATTGCGCTTAAGCGTGCGCTTTGGTCAGGAAAGTGCAAGGCGATGGCAAAATGCACAAATAACGTCTAGCACTTCTTCAACTTCGATTTTTATCATGTAAAACAGGAAATGATAAGAGCCATAGACTACTGCAGCCGGTCACAAGATGTTTTGATGCATTTGTGATTAATTTTGCTGGGCCAAAGGCAGTAGTAGTGTCTTATCTGGCACATGTAGTTTAAGAAAATGTTTATTCAACATAGTTATCAACAGAAGCGCAAAGATCTACCAGTGCCCAATAGCATGGTTTACTGGGAATGATCATTATTTCACAGATAAGAAAGTTCTTAAAGAAATCTTTAATGTTGTTTTGCAAGCATAAACGATTCAGGTAAGCTTGATGTCAATATATGGAGAAGGTCCAGGGTGGAGGAGGACGGATGCCATGGCAGCTAACACTGTTTTCGACCACAGGCAAGGAGGCAAACATGTGGGCTGCTCAAAGCCACAGGAACAAACAGATTCCACCCATGGGTTGAACTTGAAACCATTCTCTACCCAAAAATTCTCAACACAACCCAACTCAATTCAGATTGTTTTTCAGTACACCATACCCAAAGCCAAACTGTTATCCTCTTCAACCAATTCCAAACCACCAAAATCAACCCGACTGGAAAATCCAAACCATGTAATCCAGTTCAACCAGCCTCATTAGACCGCCTAATAATGTGGTAAACAGAATCTCACTGTTGTTTGACAAGGCATGTTCTACTGAGATTAGTTGAGATAGATGTTTTAACCCAGTTCACAAGCCCCATAGCTGTTAAGATATAGTCATCTTACCATCTATCCAAAAGACCGATCTGTGTATATACACAACACCCCCCTTCACATCTGGCGTGGATATGGAATGACCAACACCACCCCTCACACCTGACTTGGGCGGAGATACAACAACCCCCTTTAAGTCTCAGTCCCCGCATTTCTCCCAATCATTTATCTCCACCCAAGTCAGGCATGAGGGGAGGTGTTGATCATTCCATATCCACGTCAGATGTGAAGGTGAGGGGAGGTGTTGCTATTCTGTATCTCCTCTTCCTATCAGATCGGTCTTTTGGGATGGTTGGTTGATAGGAATATCTAACAATAGCAAGGGTGCAGTGCCCTGAATAGATAAACGACATTCCATCTGGCTATCATACATACATAACTGAGACCAATACAAGCTTACTATCAGCGAATAGTTTTAAAACACTAGTGAGCACCAGCCAGCCAATGAAAAAGTACTGCCTAATATGCATACTTAGTCACAAGTCAAAAACAATGAGAATATGGCACTGAGAGGCAACAAATAATTTCGGTGGTATTAGCAACATACCCGAGCCGGAGACAGTGAAGATACCCAGTCTGATGCATTTGTTGGAAGAAGACCCAATGTATTGAGCTGTAGAACAAAATAATCACGTGTCTGAAGTGCTTACAGAAATATATGCAGATTCTGGCTTAACCTGTTATTTTACTAACCTTCCAAACACCCAAACCCATAGCGGCCAAGTTGAGAGCAGTGAAGAGCAACTTAGGTGCAAGTGTATCCACCCTTGGGTCCTTAAATGGTTCAAAAACTGCAAAGATACATAATTAAAAAAGAAAAGAAACAGCTCATTAACACAATCCTGAATCACGTGGACAATGAGGTAATCATATTTTGGTACATGATGCCCAAAAGGCTCATTAGCACATCTCTGGAATATGGTAATAGACAATAGAAGCATATATTTCTTGTACCCAAGAGAATCAGACTGAGTGAGTCATGCAGTGTTACAAAACAAAAATTGTTCTTTCCACTTTTTTTGAGAAGTTCTTTCCACTTATTATATCAAGAGAAACCAGGATGGTTATCTAGTTTCAATGATAACTTAGAAATTTGCGTTCAATTTTACCATGGAGCAAACATATGCAAATAAATGATTTTGGTCAACACATAATGAAATGTATCCTCCCTGTCAAAAAATGTGTTTCAATATCAAATATTATTCAAACAGCTAAAGTTGTCCACAGAAGAGAACGACTTGATGTATGAGCGACTGGTCCACAGTTACCAAGACCAATGTCAATGTATGGATCCACAATCAGGTTCATGCCAGATTCGATGCTGGGACAGCACCAGGTCTCTGATCCAGGTGGAGATGGATGAGAGGGCGCTTAAGATTAGCTGAACCGTTACATTTCACCATCACTAACTACCACCACATCTAGTCATTGGTGTTACTACTGTAAGCCAGAACTGCTCACACATCACTTGCAACAAGGCTAATATTATCTCTCCCTATCCCCTCTTCTTGTCCATATTGACCTGGATCGCTGACATGGTTCCATCCTGACGGCCAACCTAGACCGACCAACGAGTGACTCAGACCATCGTTGACAACATCAACCCCAATCCCGGTGTCTACGTGCATACATGTCTAGCCTATATGTTAATGCTTTACTGAGTTCATAGTAACATCAGTTACCACCCACTTTTACTACAGAAATCAACAGCATTGACAGTCGACTGTTGGAGTTAACTTGACTCAAGATGTGCATGCATGTGGGCATAGCACCCTGGACATTTAGCTTCCTTAGAGGTGTAACAGTAGCTCGTTGAGTAGATTAGTTGCTTGCTTGCAATGGCACAGTGTGCATCCATGAGTCTACTCGGACAACGCATGCACTTAGATGGAACATGCGGGAGTTCATGAAAGCAGTGAATCAAAGATGTTGTGTGTGTCCTGTATATATCCATCCTTGTGACCAATTTGTTTAGAGGGAATAATAGCAAGAACAAGAAAAGGCTAAGTCGGCCAAAAGCATTATTGTTGTGTTTTAAGTGCTTTTCTTCCACAAGAGTAACATGTGTATGTTTTCTCCCAGAATAGGGTGTGTGATACTGGAAGGGTGCAAGATGATAGAGAATAGAGGTGTGAGAAGCAACTTCAACAAAGAGCAGCACACTATCTCTGCTATTCATGATCTATGCCCAGTGCGTTGTAATAACTAGAGGATACACCGCATGTTGCTGCAGGAGTTGGTTGATGAAAATTTGGGTTGATAACATGAGAACCAAAATTTAAAATACATATGACTTAAAATATTTGATTATGTATAGTTGTAACAATATTCATTGAATGTAAGTAGAATAACTGAATAGAAAACATTTTCCCGTGCATGGTTGAATGTCGTGGTGGGTCTTTTCCCATGCATGATTGCATGTTGAGATGGGCCGTATCCCATTCATAATTGTATGGTGAGGTGGCATGCTTGCATGTTGAGATAAATAAGTTAGTGGAGATGACTCTCTTAGGTATATAGGATAGGATTCAAAATATAGAAATAAGAATTGCAACATAAGCTAAAATCTGTGGCATGAAGGATATAACTTATTAACCTAGCAAAATACCTATTCTTCTTTCATAATCCAAGCCTGCCTAAACTAAAATTTACTTGCACACAAAGAATATTTTCAGATGAGTAAACACCCAGTGATCAACCATTAGAAATTCTTTTGCTCAATCAGGCATCAGGGCCAATCGAATATACTCCCTCTGTAAACAAATATAAGATCGTTTAGATCACTACTTTAGTGATCTAAATGATCTTATATTAGTTTACACAGGGAGTATATCAGAACATGAAAATCAAATATGTATCCAGCCAGAGCAGGTATAACTGTTCACTAATCACAAGCATTACCCTATAGCCTTCCTAACATTAACCTACACACCGATATTAAGGCAAAGAACATAAATCAGAAATGACTGAACAAAGGGTCTTAAAGTAGCAGAGTTAGCAATCTCTTCAACTGAACTAGCAACCCATACTAAAAATTCAGTTGACTCAAGACAGTACCTTTCCCGACAGATCGGAGTGCGTTGAAGGGCTGCCAGAGAGCAGAGAAGACGATGCCAATGCTGAACAGGTGGACTGTGCTCCCGGCCATCCACATCATAAAACCCATCATCATCAGGTTCTTGAAGGGCGCCTGCGCCACCTCCCAGGCCTTCTGCTCAGAGCAATACCGCATAAACTTCAATTAAGACTGCCCAAAACCTAGAGATATCAAGCAAGTGAACTCGGGGGAATCAGCCCAGAAGGAAGCGCTGAGATCCGGTTCCTCCTCAATTGCTTCTATGCTAGACCTAGACAAGTTGGCCAATTCACACTGAATTGGTACAGTTCCAGGAGTATCTAATCCTTGGATCTATCTCGCTAGGAGACTACTACGACGAGCATCGGGGAATCGAGCGAACCTGCCCCTTCCAGGCGGCTTCGGTCTCCTTGCGCTGCCGCGCGCTGGCGGCGTCCTCCTGAGAGCCAAGAAAAACAGCACGTAACTACGGTCCGAGCGAGCGAAGGAACAGTTCCAGAAAAGAGGGCAGGGGGGTGGGGCGGGGTACCGCTTCCGGGGCAGATCTGGTGAAGCCGGGAGGATCGGGGAAGGCAGGCGAGGATGAGGAGGAAGATGCGTCGTGGAGCTCCACTGCCCAGCGGCGGGCGAGGCCCTTGCCCTTCTCCATCGCCGGCGGCCGCGGCTACTGACGGATCAACCGGCTCTGGTTTGGTTTTGGAGCTTGGACTCTCGGCGTGGATGATGGGAGACGGCAGCCTCGACCTCCAACTTCAACAAACAGGAGTGGAGCGGTCAATGTTTGAGATAGCTCCTTCGTACAGTAGTGTATTCACGTATTGGTCCTGCATTTGACCAAAGATTTTGTTTGTTTGTTTCGGCCTTTGGGTCTCACTTGCAATTCTTACTCTCTCCGTTCCAGATTAGTCGTATTTCTTTTTTTTTAAGTTAAACTTATTTAAATGTTATCAAATCAATTAAAAAAGTAAAACTCAACTAACTACGCCTTGTCACAGCAATTTAGAGCAACGACCCAGCCCGAAAACTTATATAAGGGGGGCCAATGAAAGACGTAAAACATCAAGGGAGGCGAGCACATAGATTTAGAGCATTTTAAGTAAACAATGTAGGGGTGCTTTTAGAAAAAGAAGAAAAACTGTAGGGGGGAGCCATTGTCCCGGCCTACCCGCCCTGGCTCCGTCCCTGATTTAGAGTCGTCGTCTGATAAAATTTACCGACGGTCCAGATCTGTCAGCATCCCTCCGATCCTGGGCCGATAGGTATGGGCTAGGCCCAACTGCCTTGCTACTGCAAGAGCTACAACCCCGACGGCTACAAGTACCAGGACCGAGGCTTTGGGCGAGGTATCCAGTGGATCACGAACTTGGCGGCGGCAGCTCTCTGTTCTTCTTCTACCTCCATCCTCCTTCCTCTACATTCGTGTATCCATTCCTCTTGTAATCGCTACTGAGACAAGAATCCATGCGTGAGTGCTATAGATCATGTGATAGATATATCCGGTACCTAACATCTGGTATACAGAGCCAAGCACCACCCTTCCCCCTCAAATTTCCCCCAATTTTTCTCCCAGTTCCTCCAGGGGGGGGGGGGGGGGGGGGGGGGGGGGGGGGGGGGGGGGGGGGGGGGGGGGGGGGGGGGGGGGGGGGGGGGGGGGGGGGGGGGGGGGGGGGGGGGGGGGGGGGGGGGGGGGGGGGGGGGGGGGGGGGGGGGGGGGGGGGGGGGGGGGGGGGGGGGGGGGGGGGGGGGGGGGGGGGGGGGGGGGGGGGGGGGGGGGGGGGGGGGGGGGGGGGGGGGGGGGGGGGGGGGGGGGGGGGGGGGGGGGGGGGGGGGGGGGGGGGGGGGGGGGGGGGGGGGGGGGGGGGGGGGGGGGGGGGGGGGGGGGGGGGGGGGGGGGGGGGGGGGGGGGGGGGGGGGGGGGGGGGGGGGGGGGGGGGGGGGGGGGGGGGGGGGGGGGGGGGGGGGGGGGGGGGGGGGGGGGGGGGGGGGGGGGGGGGGGGGGGGGGGGGGGGGGGGGGGGGGGGGGGGGGGGGGGGGGGGGGGGGGGGGGGGGGGGGGGGGGGGGGGGGGGGGGGGGGGGGGGGGGGGGGGGGGGGGGGGGGGGGGGGGGGGGGGGGGGGGGGGGGGGGGGGGGGGGGGGGGGGGGGGGGGGGGGGGGGGGGGGGGGGGGGGGGGGGGGGGGGGGGGGGGGGGGGGGGGGGGGGGGGGGGGGGGGGGGGGGGGGGGGGGGGGGGGGGGGGGGGGGGGGGGGGGGGGGGGGGCAGATGGCAATGAGGTACGACTGACCCCTTGGCCTTCGTTTCCTGTGAAGAAGTTCATGGAGCATCCATTTCAGTTTGTCCAAGTGCTTGACATGGGTTTGACTAGTAGCACCTTTCCTATGGAATCATTTCATGTTGGAGATATTGTGGGCAATCACAATGGATGTTGCATACGGATAATCTCTGTCGAGCTCTCGTACTATGGTCTTTGCAACAGGATAGTGTTGATTCCTGTCCAAGTAAGCATGCCAAGCTAGTTTCTTACAATAAATAGTGGCCTTCATAACTCGCTACATGCACTCTTTATCTTGAAATACACCATTCTGGTCTTGCTCCTATGGTTGTACATCAGTTTCGAAGTGTGAAGAAACACAATGCTTCGTACATAGCGAGCAGTTTTGGTTTTCAGTTAAAACAGTGTGAGCCAGTGCTCTCCTCTGATCTAGCTAACATCACTGAACAAGGGCAGCTCACCTTCTTGGTTCCCACTATGCCAAGCAATTGTTGTGAGGTGGGGTCAAAGAGAGTGAAATTCAACGCTTAATTTGTTTTCCCACATTGCTCTAAACATTCCCAATGGAAAGTTGCATGGCCACTCAGTTGCAAGAAGAAAACATCTGCTAGTAGGCCATGTCTTATGCCATGGTGTAGGATCAAAAGTAGGTCTAGAGGGGGGGTGATTAGACTACTTGACCAAATAAAAATCTAGCATTTTACTAATTTTAAGCCTTGGCCGATTTTAGCAACTTAGCACAAGTCAAGCAATCAACCTACACATGCAATTCTAAGAGTGTAGCAGCGGAAAGTAAAACATTGCATATGAAGGTAACGGGAAGGGTTTGGAGAAGGCAAACGCAATGTAGACACGGAGATTTTTGGCGTGGTTCCGATAGGTGGTGCTATCATACGTCCATGTTGATGGAGACTTCAACCCACGAAGGGTAACGGCTGCGCGAGTCCACGGAGGGCTCCACCCACGAAGGGTCCACGAAGAAGCAACCTTGTCTATCCCACCATGGCCATCACCCACGAAGGACTTGCCTCACTCGGGTAGATCTTCACGAAGTAGGCGATCTCCTTGCCCTTGCAAACTCCTTGGTTCAACTTCACAATCTTGTCGGAGGCTCCCAAGTGACACCTAACCAATCTAGGAGACACCACTCTCCAAAAGGTAATAGATGGTGTGTTGATGATGAACTCCTTGCTCTTGTGCTTCAAATGATAGTCTCCCCAACACTCAGCTCTCTCTCACAGATTTGGCTATGGTGGAAAGATGATTTGAGTGGAAAGCAACTTGGGGAAGGCTAGAGATCAAGATTCTTGTGGTTGGATTGGTATGTCTTGGTCTCAGCACATGAGTAGGTCATTCTCTCTCAGAAAATGAGTAGTGGAAGTGTAGGCACGTTCTGATGGCTCTCTCTTGAATAGAGAAGGGGGTGGAGGGGTATATATAGCCTCCACACAAAATCCAACCGTTACACACAATTGACCCAACTCGGTCAGACCGAATAGAAGAACTCGGTGAGACCGATTCAGTTCAAAATGTGAACGTTAGGAATCTTGGTGGGACCGACATGATCAACTCGGTGGGACCGATGTGCCAGGGCTAGGGCAAAACCTCATCTCGGTGTGACCGATTGCATGAACTCGGTGAGACCGATTTCAGCAATGAGTTAACAGAGAATTGGTCAGGCAAACTCGGTGGGACCGATCGCTCATTTCGGTAAGACCGAAATGTTATGAAGGGAAATAGAGAGTTTGCATTGCAAATTCGGTGGGGCAGATCGCTCATTTCGGTAAGACTGAAACGTTACGAAGGGAAACAGAGAGTTTGCAATGCCATCTCGGTGAGACCTAGATCCATATCGGTAAGACCGAATTGTCTAGGGTTTCTGGCAGTGGCTATGTCAAAAGAACTCGGTGGCGCCGGATAGATCGAATCGGTAGGGCCAAGTTTGACTTTGGGTTTTGGACATATTTGAAAATGAGAAAGTGGCTGAGGGTTATGGAGCAATATCACTAAGCATTTTGAGCAAGTAGACCATTAAGCAACACCTCATCCCCTTTTAATAGTATTGGCTTTCCTATGGACTCAATGTGATCTTGGATCACTAAAATGAAAATGAAGAGTCTTGAGCTTTTGCCAATCTTTGTCCTTAGCATTTTGAGGGGTCCACACCTCTAGTCCATGCCATGCCAATCATTGAACTTTCTGAAATATTTAACTTGAATGGATATTAGTTCAATGAGCTATATGTTGTTATGAATTACCAAAACCACCCGGGGATTAGTTGCACTTTCAATCTCCCCCTTTTTGGTAATTGGTGACAACATATAGATCAAAGCTTCGACAAATGATAATATGAATGAAATACATCGTCGCTTTGAGAAGTATGTGATAAGCAAGAGCTCCCCCTAAATTTGTGCATTATTTTAAATTTCTTTTGAATGCAAATGCACAATCGATTAGGATCATGAGTCACTCTTCCATGTCACATACATCTTGGTGGAGCGCTCAAAATGATAAGATATAAAGAACATGCACTCATCACCAAGGGAAACATGATTGATCATACACAAGTATCAAGATATCATCATTCAAGCACACATTAAAGCATAATATAATCAAACACATGATCATAAAAGTATCTCACGAGCAAGCACAAATAGTAGCATAGTAGTCAAACGAGCAAACGGTCAAAGTAGCAAGAGAGGCAACAAAAGGCAAAACACACACACTCTCTCTCTCTCTTCTCTCTCTCTCTCGAAGCCTAATGATCTATACACTTTCTCCCCCTTTGGCAGCAAGTTACCAAAAAGCTCGAAAATGCATAGTGATATGCGGCACTCTAGGCACGATCTCCGGTGTGCGTAGATGGCGTGGAGAGACAGCATCTGCAAACGCTTCTGAAGATGTCTGAGGAGCTGGAGGAGTTGCAACTGGAGGAACAACAGTGGTAGTTGCTGCAGGTGCTGAAGTAGTAGCTCTGGAGTCTCTGGCAACTGGCACTGCTGAAGACCTTTGTGCCCTTGGCACACGCTGAAAAGTGTCGGTGGTAGGTCTGTCATTCCTGTCTTCAATCTCTTCCTGGAGCTTCTCAACAGTGGTCTGAATCTCGGTGACCTTCACATCTAGATCATGAAGTTTAGTCTCAAAGATCCTCTCAAGACTCTCCTGATTTCGAGTTAGGGTGGCTAGTCCTTTCTCTATTCTCATGGTTGCCTCAAGCAGATAACTGAGTTGATCTTGCTTGGTCTTGAGATTGACAACTGAAGCATCTGGTACACTAGCTGCCCTTGCTGCTTTTGCAGCCTTTGCTCTCTCTCTCTCTCTCTCTCTCTCTCTCTCTTCTCCTGGGCTTCTACTGAAGTAGGATGTGATGCATCCATGACAACCTCGTTGTCCTCAAATTCTGGCCTCAGGGGAAGGTGCTCTTTGTCAAGAAGATATGTCCATGTTCCTATCTTGGAATTGATCAATACTTGAATGTGAGGGGCATATCCACATGATCTCTTCTGATCAGCTGTTGTCCTCTTCACGGTTTCAACTATTAAGCTCATCACCTTGAACTTTTGTGGCACATCAAACATATGAAGCAAGTTGGTTGAGTGACCACGGATCATTCTATGATCTCCTGACTTGGGCAACAGAGTGTGCCTCAATATAGTGTTCATCGTGGTTAGACCTGACAGCAGATAATAGATGGATCCAAACTTGTGAGTTTCCAATGCAGCATCAGGAATTGGCTTATACATGTGAGCCATGGAGTTGTGATCCTTTCTGGGCTTGGCATACACATCTGTGTCATTTTCATCTTCCTTGTGGGCATTGATCAACTTGGCCCATTCAGCAATTGAAGATTGATACCTTGTTCCTTCTGTCATCCAAACAATCTTGCCATCTGGATAGAAATGAGCAGTTGAATAGAATTGCATAATCATTTCATCATTCCATTTTGTCAACTTTTGACCAACAAAAGTGTCAACACCGTTCATTCTGAAACTTTCATGTACTCCTGGGAAGTAATCCTCATTGTCATCAATGTACTTCCAGTCAACCCATTTCATGTCACAGACAATAGGTTTCTTGTCCAACAAGACCGCCTCATAGAAATCTTGCTCTTCTTTGATGTGAAAGCGATAATCAACAGCAGTTCTTCTCCTTGTGGCATATGGATCAGTCTGTCTCCACAATCTGAGACCTGCATCCTTCCTTTCCTTCATGTTCTCAGCAACAGGTTGATCATCATTATGATAAGGTATCTTGGGCTTCAATTTTCTGAGCACTTGCTGCTCCTCATCCTCTTGAGCTTCTGGCACTGGGGCCTTGTTCTTCTCAGCAGCAGGGATGTTTCTGGTGGATCTCTTGGGTGCAGTAGACTTGGAGGCATGTGAGGGAGTCCTGGATTAGGGGGTCCTCAGGTGGCCGGCCTATTCTATGCGGGCCGGACTGATGGGCCATGAAGATAATAGCAGAAGACAATCCCCCGTGTCTGGGTAGGACTCCTGTATGCATGGACTACAAGTTTGGTGTCCAGATGTACTATTCCTTCCTCTGCAAACCGACTCTGTATAACCCTAGATCCCTCCGATGTGTATATAAACCAGAGGGTTTAGTCCGTAGAGGCTATCAGAATTCTCATAGGCTAGACAGCTAGGGTTTAGCCATTACGATCTCGAGGTAGATCAACTCTTATAACCCCTATACTCATCGAATATAATCAAGCAGGAAGTAGGGTTTTACCTCCCTTAAGAGGGCCCGAACCTGGGTAAACATGTGTCCCCTTTGTCCCCTGTTACCATTGATCCTCAGACGCACAGTTCGGGACCCCCTACCCGAGATCTGCCGGTTTTGACACCGACATTGGTGCTTTCATTGAGAGTTCCACTGTGTTGTCGATA
>JAAAWM010011651.1:0-93638 GCA_036873465.1 Thinopyrum obtusiflorum
AGTCTTTGCATTACATGCTCCAAAGTTAACATAGTTCCATTAACAAAAAGAGGTGGTGAGCCAAACAAATCTATCATAGCATTATAAGAATCACAAGTATGGCTACCCAAGAAATTCCCTCCGGTAATGGTATCAAGGATATATCTGTACCACGGAGTAGCGCCTACATAAAAATTGTGGAGAAGAACGGAAGTAGATTGCTTCCTGGTAGATCTATTTTGAGCATTGCAAATTCTATACCAAGCGTCTTTTAGATTTTCTCCCTCCCTTTGCTTAAAATTAAGAACTTCATTCTCGAGAGACAACGGAGAAGATAGGGGACTAGCCATAACGACAAGCAAGCAATCTAGCACACGAGCAAACAAGAAGCAAGAGAAAAAGAGGCGAATGGAGAAGAGAGGGCGAATAAAATGGCAAGGGTGAAGTGGGGGAGAGGAAAACGAGAGGCAAATGGCAAATAATGTAATGTGGGAGATAAGGGTTTGTGATGGGTATTTGGTATGTTGACTTTTGCATAGACTCCCCAGCAACGGCGCCGGAAATCCTTCTTGCTACCTCTTGAGCACTGCGTTGGTTTTCCCTTGAAGAGGAAAGGGTGATGCAGCAAAGTAGCGTAAGTATTTCCCTCAGTTTTTGAGAACCAAGGTATCAATCCAGTAGGAGGCCACGCACAAGTCCCTCGCACCTACACAAACAAATAAATCCTCGCAACCAACGCAATAAAGGGGTTGTCAATCCCTTCACGGTCACTTACGAGAGTGAGATCTGATATATATGATAAGATAATATTTTTGGTATTTTTATGATAAAGATGCAAAGTAAACAAAGCAAAATAAAGACGGCCATTGAAATAGCTAAGTGCTGAAAGATTAATATGAAGGAAAATAGACCCGAGGGCCATAGGTTTCACTAGTGGCTTCTCTCATGAGCATAAATATTATGGTGGGTGAACAAATTACTGTTGAGGGGGGGGGGGGGGGGGGGGGGGGGGGGGGGGGGGGGGGGGGGGGGGGGGGGGGGGGGGGGGGGGGGGGGGGGGGGGGGGGGGGGGGGGGGGGGGGGGGGGGGGGGGGGGGGGGGGGGGGGGGGGGGGGGGGGGGGGGGGGGGGGGGGGGGGGGGGGGGGGGGGGGGGGGGGGGGGGGGGGGGGGGGGGGGGGGGGGGGGGGGGGGGGGGGGGGGGGGGGGGGGGGGGGGGGGGGGGGGGGGGGGGGGGGGGGGGGGGGGGGGGGGGGGGGGGGGGGGGGGGGGGGGGGGGGGGGGGGGGGGGGGGGGGGGGGGGGGGGGGGGGGGGGGGGGGGGGGGGGGGGGGGGGGGGGGGGGGGGGGGGGGGGGGGGGGGGGGGGGGGGGGGGGGGGGGGGGGGGGGGGGGGGGGGGGGGGGGGGGGGGGGGGGGGGGGGGGGGGGGGGGGGGGGGGGGGGGGGGGGGGGGGGGGGGGGGGGGGGGGGGGGGGGGGGGGGGGGGGGGGGGGGGGGGGGGGGGGGGGGGGGGGGGGGGGGGGGGGGGGGGGGGGGGGGGGGGGGGGGGGGGGGGGGGGGGGGGGGGGGGGGGGGGGGGGGGGGGGGGGGGGGGGGGGGGGGGGGGGGGGGGGGGGGGGGGGGGGGGGGGGGGGGGGGGGGGGGGGGGGGGGGGGGGGGGGGGGGGGGGGGGGGGGGGGGGGGGGGGGGGGGGGGGGGGGGGGGGGGGGGGGGGGGGGGGGGGGGGGGGGGGGGGGGGGGGGGGGGGGGGGGGGGGGGGGGGGGGGGGGGGGGGGGGGGGGGGGGGGGGGGGGGGGGGGGGGGGGGGGGGGGGGGGGGGGGGGGGGGGGGGGGGGGGGGGGGGGGGGGGGGGGGGGGGGGGGGGGGGGGGGGGGGGGGGGGGGGGGGGGGGGGGGGGGGGGGGGGGGGGGGGGGGGGGGGGGGGGGGGGGGGGGGGGGGGGGGGGGGGGGGGGGGGGGGGGGGGGGGGGGGGGGGGGGGGGGGGGGGGGGGGGGGGGGGGGGGGGGGGGGGGGGGGGGGGGGGGGGGGGGGGGGGGGGGGGGGGGGGGGGGGGGGGGGGGGGGGGGGGGGGGGGGGGGGGGGGGGGGGGGGGGGGGGGGGGGGGGGGGGGGGGGGGGGGGGGGGGGGGGGGGGGGGGGGGGGGGGGGGGGGGGGGGGGGGGGGGGGGGGGGGGGGGGGGGGGGGGGGGGGGGGGGGGGGGGGGGGGGGGGGGGGGGGGGGGGGGGGGGGGGGGGGGGGGGGGGGGGGGGGGGGGGGGGGGGGGGGGGGGGGGGGGGGGGGGGGGGGGGGGGGGGGGGGGGGGGGGGGGGGGGGGGGGGGGGGGGGGGGGGGGGGGGGGGGGGGGGGGGGGGGGGGGGGGGGGGGGGGGGGGGGGGGGGGGGGGGGGGGGGGGGGGGGGGGGGGGGGGGGGGGGGGGGGGGGGGGGGGGGGGGGGGGGGGGGGGGGGGGGGGGGGGGGGGGGGGGGGGGGGGGGGGGGGGGGGGGGGGGGGGGGGGGGGGGGGGGGGGGGGGGGGGGGGGGGGGGGGGGGGGGGGGGGGGGGGGGGGGGGGGGGGGGGGGGGGGGGGGGGGGGGGGGGGGGGGGGGGGGGGGGGGGGGGGGGGGGGGGGGGGGGGGGGGGGGGGGGGGGGGGGGGGGGGGGGGGGGGGGGGGGGGGGGGGGGGGGGGGGGGGGGGGGGGGGGGGGGGGGGGGGGGGGGGGGGGGGGGGGGGGGGGGGGGGGGGGGGGGGGGGGGGGGGGGGGGGGGGGGGGGGGGGGGGGGGGGGGGGGGGGGGGGGGGGGGGGGGGGGGGGGGGGGGGGGGGGGGGGGGGGGGGGGGGGGGGGGGGGGGGGGGGGGGGGGGGGGGGGGGGGGGGGGGGGGGGGGGGGGGGGGGGGGGGGGGGGGGGGGGGGGGGGGGGGGGGGGGGGGGGGGGGGGGGGGGGGGGGGGGGGGGGGGGGGGGGGGGGGGGGGGGGGGGGGGGGGGGGGGGGGGGGGGGGGGGGGGGGGGGGGGGGGGGGGGGGGGGGGGGGGGGGGGGGGGGGGGGGGGGGGGGGGGGGGGGGGGGGGGGGGGGGGGGGGGGGGGGGGGGGGGGGGGGGGGGGGGGGGGGGGGGGGGGGGGGGGGGGGGGGGGGGGGGGGGGGGGGGGGGGGGGGGGGGGGGGGGGGGGGGGGGGGGGGGGGGGGGGGGGGGGGGGGGGGGGGGGGGGGGGGGGGGGGGGGGGGGGGGGGGGGGGGGGGGGGGGGGGGGGGGGGGGGGGGGGGGGGGGGGGGGGGGGGGGGGGGGGGGGGGGGGGGGGGGGGGGGGGGGGGGGGGGGGGGGGGGGGGGGGGGGGGGGGGGGGGGGGGGGGGGGGGGGGGGGGGGGGGGGGGGGGGGGGGGGGGGGGGGGGGGGGGGGGGGGGGGGGGGGGGGGGGGGGGGGGGGGGGGGGGGGGGGGGGGGGGGGGGGGGGGGGGGGGGGGGGGGGGGGGGGGGGGGGGGGGGGGGGGGGGGGGGGGGGGGGGGGGGGGGGGGGGGGGGGGGGGGGGGGGGGGGGGGGGGGGGGGGGGGGGGGGGGGGGGGGGGTGCTGATGCGCATGCATCACTTTCTTCTCTCTTCCACGTAGCATGGTGAGGGCGACTGGGTATCCCCGTTGGACAACGAGATGAAACCCCAAGATGCAGATGGAAGACTCCCAGCTTCCTTCATGTTCGGGCCGCAGTTTATAGAACAAAAGCTCTATCAGTTGTGCTCACCGGAGGTACGTCAATGTCCAATGAGAGCAAAAATGGGCCGTTTTTGTTAGATATAAGAACCAGATCTTAATACATCTCCTAATTACGAGGTTTGCTAATGAATCCGGCATGCAGGACATCACCCTTGCGAAATCTCTCATACGAGTCGGCTCATTGTTCCTGGAAGACCTGCAAGCCCGGCAGCCATTCACCGAGGAACGCTACGGCTCGGTGCGCAAGGTCTATGTAGTATGCAAGCAAGATGTGACCATACCAGAGGCGTACCAAAGGTTGATGGTGGCCAACAACCCAGTGGACGAGGTCAGAGTGATCGACGGTGCAGATCATATGGCGATGCTCTCTGCGCCTGATCAGGTTGTCAAGTGCATCGTCGACATCGCTGAAAGATATGCGTAATTTAATGGTGTTGATGGATATATGCACATGTCCTGGATGAAAACATGAAAATCTGCTGTAATAATCGGACATTCTTTGATACCACTAGTCATCGTTGACTACTACCGTCTGGGACCCAGTTGTTAGCAGGTGCTTGGCCTTCGCAAGCCGTCCGGGTCTATCCGTCAGGAACGGACAATAGCATTGCGGGACATAAGTATCATCGTAACGGTTTAATCTCAACTCCTAAAGAAGGAGTTGGTAGCTTTGCCTCCACGGTTTATTTTCGTCTGATTTTTTTTTCCGTCTCAGCTCCCACCACTCTCTCCTACTGGTTTATTTTCTCTTTCCCATTAAAAAATCAAATCCCATTAAAGGGGAGATCTTGTTTCCTGCTTGATTTGGCAGATGCTGATTCAATTCAATCACGTAAATAACAGGTAATTAAGAATTCAGAAATCGCACCATATATGTGATATCACATTCCTAAAAGACAGATATAAGGCTTTTCTCGATAACCTTCCAAAACAAAATAAGATATTCCTCAATGTGCTGCCATTTATTGTTATCATTATCTCTACCATTCAATGACAATTACAATTTTCCTAATACAACAAAAATAATATATCTTTTTTCTTATCTTACCAAATCACATATATTTTCTTATCTTACCAAATCACATATATCTCTACTATTAAAGGGAGTTGGCAGGCCGGTATGCACGGTTTATTTTTGCATTCACCTCCCACCACCACCCCTCCATGCTGACTTTTACTTCCTTCCACACTCCCACCCCCGTGGTGGCAGGCGGGTCGTCGGACCGCTACGTACAGATGTTCGTGGACACGGTCATATTATATTTTCTGTCAGTCCTACAGAGAGCCAGACATGTTACATTCTCAAATCAAGTGTGTCCATTCAAACGTCAAGAAATTTGTTAAGGAAATGTGTCCTACAATACTCGGTAAGCCTTGCAGAAATGAATCCATTGCAAGAGGCTCATCAAATGTGTAATATCTCTATTATCAAAGGGAATATTTACGTAGTCGTCGAGCACTGAATCAATTTAAAAAGCATGGAGGGGTGGTGGTGGGGTTTCCCCTCGGTCTCACGCGGGGCGACGCGAGAGGGGAGCGAGAACAGCGCGGATATCACCCAAAGCGAGTCTACGAGTCAAAAAAGCTTCATTGTTCCTCTGCCATTTTAGGACATATGTACCAGAAAGATGGTGCATGGTTCCTATTTGTGCATGTAGTAACAACGGCTTCATGGTTTTACAAAAGATTCCCATATGGTCTAATTTATTTACAAGGCAATACACCACTTTGTTAATTGCTGATGCGCATGCATCACTTTCTTCTCTCTTCCACGTAGCATGGTGAGGGCAACTGGGTATCCCCGTTGGACAACGAGATGAAACCCCAAGATGCAGATGGAAGACTCCCAGCTTCCTTCATGTTCGGGCCGCAGTTTATAGAACAAAAGCTCTATCAGTTGTGCTCACCGGAGGTACGTCAATGTCCAAGGAGAGCAAAAATGGGCCGTTTTTGTTAGATATAAGAACAAGATCATAATACATCTCCTAATTACGAGGTTTGCTAATGAATCCGGCATGCAGGACATCACCCTTGCGAAATCTCTCATACGAGTCGGCTCAATGTTCCTGGAAGACCTGCAAGCCCGGCAGCCATTCACCGAGGAACGCTACGGCTCGGTGCGCAAGGTCTATGTAGTATGCAAGCAAGATGTGACCATACCAGAGGCGTACCAAAGGTGGATGGGGGCCAACAACCCGGTGGACGAGGTCAGAGAGATTGAGGGTGCAGATCATATGGCGATGCTCTCTGCGCCTGATCTGGTTGTCAAGTGCATCGTCGACATCGCTGAAAGATATACGTAATTTAAAGGTGCCGATGGATATATGCTGTTGTCCTGGACGAAAACATGAAAATCTGCTGTAATAATCGAACGTACTTTGGTACCACTAGTATCATCGTAACGGTTTAATCTCTACTTTAATGAGGGATTTGGTTGCTTCGTCTCCATGGTTTATTTTCATCTGGTTTTTTCACCTCACCTCTCACCACCCCCTCCCACTGGTTTATTTTCTTTCTCCTATTAAAAAATCAAAACTTTACCTACTAATAAAACACGGATTGAGTCTGTCGGGTTCACCGTCACTTTCCCCTAATAAAGTTCACTTTCCCCCAATAAAGTTATAAATAATTACCCACCGCTGCCACCTCAAAAAACGATTAGCTAAAGACATTAAAAAAAAGAACCAGAAAAAGTAAGTGCTGCCCGACCAAACCCTTCTTCCCCAATGCAGACGACCCGACCTTCCTGCGCCGCCGATGTCTCCCACCGCGTCAAGCTCCCAGCCGCTGCCGCCGCCCAAGAGCGCCCCCCTCCCCCGCTCCCTGCCAGGATCAATTCCCGCTGCTGAGGTTCCCCATCGCCATCGACTCCCCACGTGCCCGGCGGCGGAGATGGCTACGGAAGCGGCGGAGGACGACAAGGCGGCCGCCGTGCTCGCGCGGGAGGATGGAGGCCGCCTCCTTCTGGTCGTCGCCGGCCGCGTCCACGTAGAGGAGCTGCCACCATCGCATGTCGTTTCCTCGCGCCGCACAAGATCGGCCATGGCCGCCTCGAGTTCGTCTCGGGAGAAGATGCTCGCCCGCATTGACCCCCTGTAGTCGTCCGCCAGCTGGGCCGCGCACGCGTAATCAGCTCGGATGGTGGCTGTGAGTGCAATGCAGTGCGTCGTTAGAGGCTGCGAAGGAAGAGAGCGGAAGAGATGGTGGTGGTGCCCTGCGTTGCTCGGAGGTCGTTCAGGGAATCACTCAAGGTGCTCAAGGCCAACATCCAGCATGCCAGGATTGTTAACGTCGCGTCTCCGGACTGCTCGAGGGACTACGACGGGCGTATCTGCAGATGCCGATGTCCTACAGCCCCGACGTGCACTTCTTCCTCTTCCTCTGCTCAGTGAACCGTATGCAGCCTCACAGGCGCACTCGGCCTCCTCGGATCCTCAGCTACAACCCTCAGTCTTTGCGTTTGTGTGGTTTGATTCAAGAATTGTGGCATATTGTTGTCATTGCACTTGTGTTCTTGCGGTAATTGAGCAGCTTTATGTTGCAGTTTCTATGATACTGACGCCCAATGTCTGTCTATAGCTGTGACATTTTCTTCCCTCATGCGACTACAACAAGGGGTGCGACAAGCAGAGGGCAGTTTGCTCAGAGTTAGTGGCGGTCAAGAGGTCGGTCTGCGAGATTGACGCTGACATAGACGAGGAGTGGGAGGTCTGCGTGGACTTTAAAAACAGCAGGGGTTGTGCTGCCCAACTTCAGCCATGATATGTGCATCAAGTGCTACCATCAATGGTGAGAACAAGAACCTGATCCCCTCACCTTTTTTTTCTGTCATGTTCAACCATAGCAACCATGTTTGGTGTTTAGTTAGTTGGGCACTTTAATTATGAAGTGATCACCTTACTATCATGTTGTCATAGCTGCATAAAAAGCTTCTTCTATAATATTTTCATGGTACCATGTCTATACCGCTACTGAGTTTAAAAATCTCCACAATACTACAATTTTGAAGTTGTGGTTTATAGTGATACGGTGAAAGAGGAAATGAGATGGCCAAGTTCTCATGGATTTCCCCCAATCGACAATGACATTGACCAATGAATGCTAAGAGTGGAGCCACTCCAAATCTGTGGCGAGCTCACCATGGTGTTCTTACTCTAGATTGAGAGCTGACACCAATGATCCGACGAGCCACCTTGAATAGAAGGTACACTGGGATGTGTTTTTGGCGTTGAGGAGGATGACGAGGAGCTCGTAATTTCCATGTCGGGCCTGTCCGTCTAGATCATTGGCATTGTCGTCATGCTCGCCAATCGGGGAAATATGTGCAAACGACACCCTAGGATATCGGACAAATCTTGTGCCGAAGGCTGGAGTCTTACCTCGCTCAACACATTGGCACTCTCACCGATGCACAATGGACAACTTAGTTTTCTCCCGTGCAACGCATGGGCATGTGTGCTAGTCCCATTAAAGGGGAGATCTTGTTTCGTGCTTGTTTGGCAGGTGCTGATTCAATTCAATCACATAAATAATAGGTAATTAATAATTCATAAATCACACCATATATGTGAGATCACAATCCTAAAAGGCAGATATAAGATTTTTCTCGATAACCTTCCAAAATAAAATAAAATATTCCTCAATGTGCTGTCATTTATTGTTATCATTATCTCTACCATTAAATGGCAATCACAACTTTTCTAATACAACAAAAATAACATATCATTTTTCTTATCATAGCAAATCACATATATTTTCTTATCTTACCAAATCACATATATCTCTACTATTAAAGGGAGTTGGTAGGCCGGTACGCACAGTTTATTTTTGCATTCACCTCCCACCACCACCCCTCCATGCTGGTTTTTTCTTCCTTGCACACTCCCACCTCCGTGGTGGCAGGCGGGTCGTCGGACCGCCACGTACAGGCGTTCGTGGACGCGGTCATATTATATTTCTTGTCAGTCATACAGAGAATCAGACATGCTACATTCTCAAATCAAGTGTAGCCATTCAAACGTCAACAAATTTGATAAGCAAAATGTGTCCTATAATACTCGGTAGGCTTTGCAGAAATGAATCCACTGCAAGAGGCACGTCAAATGTGTAATGTCTCTATTATCAAAGGGAATATTTACTTAGTCGTTGTTCGTAGCAGTCATTCATGCGAAAATATTTTGGAAATCGAGCGCTGAATAAAATTTGAAAATCAAAGCATTAATGCAATTAATTACCTAGATAGTTAATTACATATGCAATTAATTAGGTCCATTTAAATAGGAATTTTTTCGCACCGAATCAATTTGGAAACAGAGTCATTAATGCAACTAATTAATTAGGCAGATAGTTAATTATGATTACAGGTAATTAGAAATAGTATTTTTACGCAATTAGACAGATAATTTATTGATTTGGTTGGCAGTTAATTAGGCATGCGGAGAATTAGATAGGCAGTTAATTATTTGTGTAATTAATTAATTAAGCAGGCAGTTAATCATGCCGAATCATTATGAAAGCGCTCGCTGGTAAGGACGGTCAACAGGCTCTCAGCGACATGGCCGAGCACTACTTACCAACATGGACAACGGCCACCATGCGCTCGTGATATGGACGACCAAGCGTTCACCAAGATGGATGCCAACCATGCTCTGCAGGATGTCCACACGCTGACAGTTGCCGAAACATTCGACACTACATTGCCCTGGTGGTTCATGCTATAATAGAAAGAAAGAGTGTTTCAAGAATAATAAGAAGGAAAAAGAACTAAAGCGGCCAAGTGGTCCATGGTGTTGGAGAAGGAAAGAGTGTTCCAGAAAATAAAGCAAAAAAAGAAAGAAAGAGTATTCTAGGAAATAAGTAGGAACGAGAACTAAACCTGGCGAGGAAGGAGGAAGAAGAAGATGAGGCGTCGCTGACGAACACACTGATGTTGATGTGGTGCTGGTTGGCGCCAACGAAACGGGTTGGCGAAGAAGGTAGGAGTAAAAGATGTAGGGGAGGACGAGGAAGTGAAGAATGACAAGCATCACTTCTAACAATGAATGGTGTGTGGGCTGGAGGTGGAGCTTATTGGTGACTAGGAATATGTTCAGGTTGCCACTCGCCTCCCACATCAGTGTGTATGTGTGTGTGTTTTTTCGTTTCATTAGTTCCAGAATTTAAGGGACATATGATGTCGTTTCATCATGACATTGACGTGTTGAACTGAAGGCGTTGCAAACTATAAATAGATGCGAGATATGAGAAATGGGAGAAAAATATTGGCACCTGTTGCAACACAATTAGAAACCCTAGAAAAGATGACATTTTACAGCATGCATTTGCAAAATTGAATGGACCTTTGAGAATGATCTCTATAGTTATTTGTTGTTTTGTGGTAATAGTATGTGTTAGTTTAACCCACTCTATTATATTATAAATATGAAAAAATTCGCCCCTATTGCAATGCATGGCGAAGGTGAGGTGGGCGTCATTCGGTTTTAAAGGGGAGGGCTCCATCGAGAAATGTCCCGGTACAGCGGGAAACCGAGAGGGAAGGGGAGGGTCCACAGGAAAAGAGAAGCGTGCATCGTGGGGTGGGGTTTTTGTGCTGGGCCCGCGTGTTGGAGATAACATGGCGGATAGTCCGGACAACGATATTTCTCCCCCACATATGGTCTGGATTCGGGGGAGACCGGACTGTCCGGACGGTTGAATTTTGGGGAGCCTACTGGGCGCCCATTTGATGTCGGAACGTGCCCGAACGTATGAGGGAGAAATGAACTTTGACCTTGGAGACGATCTTAATCATTTGTTTGATTCATTTATATATATGCATTATAGCCCGTAGCAATGCACGGACGTTCTACTAGTGGTGCAACAAAGCGCACTAACCTCTTATGAAGTAATCATTAGTGTAGACCCGGTCATCGCATACTGTTCAAAACCCCTGCCTCGCGATTTGGACTGGTTTGATGTAATTTGGACAATTTTGTACCCGATTATTGGACCCATTGATTGCATTTTTGAATTTTTTTTTACGAAAAGGATCAAATCTATTATAAAGATTCACCGGAAGTACAAAGCACCTCAAACATAATAAAAATTACATCGAGGTCCATGGACCACCGAACGACCATTGACGCCGCCAGAACGAGCCGTCGACACGCCGCTGTCGCCGCTCCCATACCGGAGCTGGCCTGACCTTGTTGATGACAGCTGGGAAGTCTTCGTGCACGTGCCCCTAAGGACTAGCGCCCTGGAGCCGCAGTCGTCGCCGTTGAATCCTTGAATCGATTTGACGAACCTGACACCAAATATCACTGTTGGGTACGCACGATGAGAAATCCTAACCTCGCCGCCATGAGGAGTTGGCAGGAATCTACACCGGAGCTCCTTCTAATCCGTCCCAACGGACGAACTTGAGGAGGATCGGAGCCCGGAAGACTAACTCGAAGAAGAAGCGTCGCCATCCGTCCGAACGCCGCCCTTGCGAGGCCTAGTACCCTACCTATCTACTAGCCGGAGCTGAGGCACCAGGAGTCCCCTTCCCGCCACCAGCCGCCGGAGCGGCTGGCAAAGGGGAGACGAATCTACAGGCTCACCGACGGAGATGGAGGGAAGAAAGGCTTTCCCTAGTGGCCTTGCGAGAGGGGAAAGCATTTTTGAAGTTGTTGTATCAAAATGATCCCATCATACAAGAGACCAGTTGTGCCCACCTCGGCACTCTGCACTGAGAAAATAAGAAAATGCCTTCGTCGCCACATGCTCGTACCTGGTCCAAATTTTTCCGTCGAGGCATCGTCTCTTTGCGTGGAGTGGAGGGGCGATATCGATGTGCTGCGTCACATGCGACTGGCCATAACTGGCTAGGCTGTACCGATGGACCCCAATGGCCCGATCGATGGATGTCGCGCAGCGATGCGCACCTTGTAATGGACGGGGCTTGCCTGCTCCCGTCCCGTGCTCCCATCGGTGCTCCCGAAACATTAAACTCGCATCGAACGGCTGGGCCCTTTTCCTTCCCTGTCGTCTATTTTTTCTGAGGAAACAATTCGCGGAGCTCCCGTATTCCGTCCCCTCCCACCGTACGTATTCCCCTTCGTCCCCTTTCTTCCCCTTTTGCTCTCACTTCCGACAGCCGACCGTGGTCCGCGGGGAGCGAAGGCATCCAGTGAATCCAGCGCCCGCCCTCTGCTCCCGTCGCCGCACTTCCCGTCCCTACCCGCCGCTCACTTTGCCGCCGCAGCCAAGCAGGCAGCTATTGCACAAGCTCAAGATTGAATCAGATCGGACCTAGGCCATGGCCTGGAGCAGGTGTGGCGCCACCCCCGTCGCAGATGCCGGCCCTCTCCAATCTCAAGACCACCTCCGCCTCCTGGTTTTGCTCCTCCTGCTTGCTGACCATGACCCCTCCCTGTTCGATCCAGTTTGTTTCTTCCTTCTTCTAATTTGTTGTCTGCTGATTGGATTTGTTCTCAGACCAAATTGAGGCGGCGCCGCCTGTCCATCACCGACGAGGCAACGGTCGCGGCGGCCGCCGACGCCTAGACCGTGGCCACCGTGGCGGCTGTCGCCGGCGGCGACTTGGCTTGCTCGCAGCACCTCCGCGCGTGTTCCCTGCTAGTATAGCAGCAGTAGAAGCTAAGCAGCAGCAGAGGCGGACGCGGACGCCGTGCTGCTGATCACAAAATTGAGGCGGTCAACTATTCTACAGCAGAAAGACGGCAGATCTCACAGGCCTTGAACTGACCGTAGTTTTTGAGACGTACTACTAATGAAACTGTTTGGTATGTACTAATGCTAGCCTCACGTTTGAGTCTGGATGTATATCAACTGCAACTCATTCATTTGTATGATACTATTTGAGCAGGCGTATGCTACTACTATATGCATCTCCTTCATGGCTTCATTAAGTATTGGTGAGAACTCTGCTCACGCCGCCGAGGTCGCCTTGCTCCGCGCCATGCTCGGTGAGTGACCCTCTCTGATGGGAGTGTCTAGCACAAAATGTTGATCATGTTCTGTACTGGTTGAATGGACTGAATTTTAATTAGCTGATGTTGGTGATATTTACACAGCATGAGGCCAGAAGACGTGGGTCAACAGTGTCAACGCCGGCGTTGTCACAGTGATCAACTACAGTTCTGCTTGTGAGGTTAGATATAAAATCTATGCTGTTGGATGTTGGTCGTACTACAGTTTGTACCTGATGCAAAGTATTCTTACAACAACATAGTTCATATTGCTTTTTTAGCAGTAGACATACTAGAAATCACAATACTGTTATAGATTTCACAGAACTTGGGTGTGATCATTGTTTTGCAACATGTCTTTAGATGGAGTACACCGGTGAATGAGTTGACAATATTTACAGTGCATGAAAGGTAGAAAAAAATTGTTGCATTCCTATGGGCTTTACATCCACATCGTGTTTCAGGCCTACTGTAACTGAAAGAATCCTCTCTCTTATCTTCTGCACAGAATCCTGTCAATTAAAATAAGTATATTAGTGATCCATAAGTAATATAACCAAAACAAAATACAAGCAGGCCATACCTTGACGGGAGCATGTAAATGTTCGTTGTTGTATGACAACAGAATTCTTTACTTTATGTTGACTCCCTCTTCGGATGCTAAAACCAATGGCTTTTGCATACTTGTTATAAAAGGAGTAAGCTTCCTCTTCAGATAAAAATTGCATGCCAAGCTTTGGTACCCTTTCATTACTGTAATCTGTTGCATTGCTAGGAGCAGTTTCATGCACATCCTATATGAATCACTATTCACATTAGTTCATATGCATATGCTTGAAAGTTAGATATATGAAACAATGTTCACAACCAGATTACCTTTTAGTTGCCCTTGCCACAAGTAATCAAATGATGTTCCAAAATTGTAGTGTAACTCTTTAATCCTCATAGTCATACTACATGTCTTGTCTAGAAGGCCGCACTACTGGAATACTAAATGCAAACTAAACTATTCTACAACAGTCGGTATCTAAATCAATTGGAAATGGACATAATGTTAATTTTTTGAGACTAATATAGATTAACGATAAGAACAATTAGACATCTGATTTTATTACATGTAGTACGCTGTGAATGAATACCAGATTCTTGCATATGTACAGTCGAAATTACATGAATCACCTAACAAACTAAGTTGTGCAAAACTGCTATGCCCAGTGTGTCTACATGGCTGTACAGTAGTTTTAATCGGATTTGAATAGATCTTATACAGTCATGATTGGTTTATTTGTTTGTTAACAGGGAAAAGCAACCAGTTCAACAAGAAGGGCAGGAACAACAAAAAGAGATCAAGAAGAATATGAGTCAGATTTCTTACTTTTCGTCCTTCAGATTCATTGTCTTGTTGATGGTTCCCATAGTCCGTGCTTGAAGAAGAAGCCATAGGGGACAATAGAGCCCCAGTCCGCTTGATGTTTGCACAGTTGACGTTCTCCCTGAAATTAATTAATGGCAATCAGCTGCGATTGCAATTTTTCTTCTTCCTGTGATTTAAGATACCTCTGTTTTATGAGATGGGCGTCCCTGCTTTTTGGCGCGCACAAGTGAGATTGGCGGTCATTTTCCCTCCAGATTTTTGTGCGGGCCTTTTCCGTCCAGAATCAATCGCGAGTATTACCTGCGGGAGAGTAAAATACGGAATACGTGGTTGTTTCCTTGTTTTTTGCGCCAGAAAAGGGCCGTGGGGAAGGGAAATTGGCCCAGCCGTTCGATGGAGTTTAACGTTTCGGGAGCACCGATGGGAGCACGGGACGGGAGCAGGCAAGCCCCATCCCCTTGTAATGTCACCGATGCGGACCCCGACGAATGGGCCGAGTTCTGTACACTGCATGCATGCACGCATGCACGTGCCTCACGTTCGTGATGTGTCTTTCTCTAGCAAACTGCTAATTTGGAATCCATCTCGCGACAAAAAAAGGTCCAACGAAAGGACTGCTACTACTATCCTTGTGATACATGGAGAGACATCAAGATTTGTGTGGGTGGAAAGAAGACATGTGTAACACCTGTGTTGATATAAATCTAAACATTACAATGTGGTTGTCGATCTAACTTCGTTTGAAACGATTTAGGGCATCTCCAACGCTATCCCCCCAAAACAGACACACTATCCGTCCGCGGAACGCGTCCGGACGTGTCCGCGGACACGATACGGGAGCTGGCCATTAAACCGTGTCCCCCAAACATTCGCCTATATTAACTTTTAAAAAATTAACTTAAAAAAATATAGCAACGACCTTCCGCCAAATATCTAACATGGCCAAATCAATCTTCCGCCAATATCTAACATGGCCAAATCAACCTTCCACCAAATGAAACCAAATTTCCGCCAATATCTAACATGGCCAAATCAACCTTCCGCCAAATAAAATCAACTTTCCGCCAAATGAAATCAACCTTCAGCGGACATGGTGGCTTTTGATTGGCCAGGCGGATGTCCGGACTCCCGCAAATCTCCCCAAGATTTGCTTCAGGTTTGCGGGAATTCGGACAAGCGGACGCGTCCGCGGACAAATACGGGTCCGCGTTGGATGTCAAACTACGTCCGGACAGCTCGGTCCGGACGTATGCGGGCGTTTTGAAGGACGGCGCTGGAGATGCGCTTAGTACTCAATGGAGAGGTGGAAGTGGCAGCGCCATTCGCCTGTTTGGCAGGAAGAAGAGGATCGTATTCCAGGTTCAGGGATGTCTATACTTCTAGTTTGGTCAGATTTGAGGCCTTTTTGCTTGTACTCTCTCGGAACCTTTTCTTGTACCGGATGTACCTGTTGTTCTTCTCTTTTTCTATATAACTACCAAAGTGGCCCGCTCGATGCGTGGGCTAGAACTTTAGAAAGTTTAATAATGAGAACGCATTATTTGATTTATCTAAAGAAAAAATGGGGCCAAATAAGATGAAATTTACAAATATAAGACTTTTGAGAACATAGTTTTGTCCACACGTCGTTAATTTAAGACATGTTTAGTGCAACAGAATAAGGAGTCATGAAATTTGGTTGCATACATGTTCCTAACCTCGTAATGCCAATTAGAAGTTCGTGTTGCACTGGTGACCATGGCCACTTTTGTTGAAATCTTTATGACATCTAAGCTTCTTCTATAAAATCCAAATCCACAAGAGAGAAAATCAATGCTTGATATTATGCACCATGTACAAAACTAAAACTTTTCACATATCATAAATTTCAGTTCAAAGCCATATTAACGACATATTTATGTGGACCGTCACTACTAACACATTCCTACTAAACTGAATTTCTTATGGTTTGGACCGTTAAGTGGACACAATAAATCCTATCCTAGCAACATTTTGAAATGATTTGCTTGTGACCAGTATGAGTATGTGAACAATGCATTTACTGTTTTTGTTTTAAGATTTGAAATACCAAAAGGTAGGAATTGTGTCTATAGAATTTGAAAAATTGAGAACCTAAGAATATTCTTTACCATTACCTTTTTTCCTCAAATCATGACAACCCATTAGATAGACAGCTAATTTATCTACTCCTGCCGTAGACTGGTCAACAACCTATTTGTGTATACTTAGATATTATGTATGAAGATAAATGCCTTGCAACACTTACTCCCACGTTAGCATGTGCTTGAGGTTTCTGACAATTTTCATTGATATAATATAGAAAATAACATGGCAGGATATTTTATATTTCCAAGGCATTGCATACCTACATGCTTGATATTCACACATTATTAAAGATCGGCACAAAATAAATCAGATACTCAAACATTTTAAAATGATTTTCCCGCGAACGATGTGAGTTCAATGCGTTTACATTTTTTGTTTTAGAAATTCAAGATATGTAAAGGGAGGAATGACATGCATATCAATTTTGAAAGATTAACACATAAGAGTTTTCCTTACTATTCTTTTTCTTCTAAAATCCTAGAATTGCGGGGTACATCATATTTCTGAAACATCGCATACCTACATGCTTGATATTCACAAATTATTCAAGATGGGAACAAAATAATCAGATCCTCGTAGCATTTTGAAAAAAAAAAATTGCGAAGAATATGACTATGTCAACAATGCATATATTTTTTGGTTTTAGAAAATTGAAATAAGGGTGGAATGTTAGATTTATATAAATTTTCAAAGATGGAGCACATAAGAATATTACTTTACTTTTTTTTGTCCTCAAACCCAGACAGCCCGTATAGATAGGCAACTAATTTTTCACCTCAGGCCATAGACTGGTAAATAGCATATTTGTGCATATAAAGATAAATACCTTGCAATAATTTCCCCCATGTTAACATGTGCTTGAGGTTTCTATAGATACAGTAAAGAAAATAGCATTGCAGGAGACTTTATATTTTGAAATCATGGCATACCTACATCCTGGCATTCACACGTTATTCAAGATGGGCTTAACACCTTTTAGATGTCTAGGCATAATAACTATAGTCAGACATGCGAGAAAATAACCTTAGGCTAGACATAGGGTGTCATATTAATTTTGGAGTGAACAATGCATCTAAAAGGTTGTTGTTTGCCACCTTGATCTTTGGCCATGATGGACAACCATGATCGACAGCCATGTTCTCATTATGCGTTTTATAAAGTTTCTCACTAAGTGGACAAAGACATCTCAATTACGAACTCAGTAATACATAGAGATGCACTTATCCTTTTTCCACTTCTACCAGATGTCCTCGGGTCACTCTATTTCTCATGAATCTACATTTATGAACCACTTCCAAAAAGAAGAAAATATTATAACGATATCGTTAGAGCATGCCATAAAAAGATGATTCATACATACAAATTTTCCCGGTAGGATATACAGACAACATACTATTTTTTGGGTGTGCATATGGAGGATACCAAAAGGAAAATACTTCGCTGAAGCACAATGGATTGGATAGATAACAGAAACACATATATAGTACTACATGATTTGATTTGATTTGTAGAGACATAATGGTGCACTTGCGACAAATGAAAAATAGCTATGTTCCATGGGATGAGAAAATAAACTGGTAGATCATCCTAACGTTATTAAAATGAGCTCCACTGCAAGGCATACACTTTATCTATGTCAAGTAGCCAAATACCTCACATGGTACATGGTATTTGTCAGAACTCATCTAGGATCGTTGACACGTTAAGATATATATTTATGTCTATATTACCTTACGACTTCCTCAACCTCAAGAAAAAAATTAACATCTTCCACGATAGCGCCCGCAGCAGGCCCGCACATGCCCAGATCGGATATGGCCGAGCAGCGCTGCCACACCCCGAATTGCCACCATCGTGGATGCGGGCTAGGTCGCCACCCACACGTCGTTTGCTGGAAGGGGAGAGGACCACGTGTCACCAGGATTTCCACGTTCTAGGCCGCCGTCTCCCACACGATGCGGCCACCACCATCGGAGAGATCCCCCACCACCGTTTGGCAATGGGGCCTGCCGCCACCGTGGCGCAGGCCGGTGGCAGCGGCGGAAGGAAGAGCCCCATCAGGGTTAGCTGCTGGCGACGCTAGGGTTGGCCCCTGGCGTCGCCTGGGGAGCGCCGCCAGGGTACTCAGTCGAATCCGTGGTCCATCTTAAATGAAATGGTGGTGCGCGGTTCTTAAGCTACTGGTTTCTCCAATGCTGAACTACTGTTACGTGTGCATATTAGAAATCAAGCGAATAAGTTAGCTTGATCGTAATCAACACCCGCACACACAAAGAAAATGGACAAATACTATCTCCCTCTCTTTCCACGTAAGAAAGGTAGAATGATTGAAGGCTAGGCTGGGTCGGGGAGCATATATATGCAGCTGTCAACGATGGAGGGGTTGCCGGCAGCATCCATCACAACATGACCCCTCGAATCATTCAGGATGTGATTCAGCCAGCTACTCACTGCAGTACTACGCGAATCAGCAGTAAAAACACATCGATTACATGAACATCCATCAACGTCGAATGTTTTTTTTAGAGAAGAGGTTCGAGGCAAGCCCGGCTTTGAATTAACAAAGCCATCAACCGGCCAGGATTACAAAGATCAGAAGCTTACAGACAACAAAACAGAAAACATAATAATAAGAAGCAGCGGATACAAAGCGCTAGACAAAACAGCTCAAAGGAGACGGCCACTGCAAGCACAAACTTGCAGCACCGAGGCTATCGCCCTATGCTATGACCTACCTACACCAGAGAGGAAAGCTAAGGTCTTGGGGGAAGGCACCAGCGAGGACGCATCGTGCCATTGTCCAGGCTCCGGAGAACAACCTTGGACCTGAAACCATCTGTCCTCGCAAAGGGCCTCGCAAAGGGCCACAAGCCACTCGCCCAGGCTCGAAGGGCGCCGTACCGTCGACCGGCAGAGCTGTTCACTCTAGAACCCACATGGACAAGAGACCAAGGCTGCCAAGGAGAGGTGCAAATGCTTACCAACATGCTCGGGCCGAACTTCAACCAAACACCATCGCCGCCACTGGCTTAGTCTCACCGCAGAACAAAAGCAGTCAGACGCAGACGCAAGTGAACAAGACCGGCATAGAGGGACATCACCAACCCCGACCAAGAGCAGGATTCGTCGGAGCGCAAGGTTCACACCAAATAGGCTACCGCTGCCGCCGTAGAGGGGACCCTGATCCCCTCTCGCCCAGGCTCAAGGGCGTCGACCTGCCAGCGACACCGGTAGAGACCCTCCACTCCTGTAGCCAAAGAGTGATGTCAAAAATTGTAGCCAAGCCGCCATCTGCCGCCACCAGAACCACCACTGCTCACCCGCTGCACCTGCTATCCCCGGGCAACGCCTCTAGGAAGGAACACGACACCACAGCGTTGTCGTCACCCAAACCAAGAGACCAAGGTTTTCACCTATAAGAAGACGAAATGTCGAGGAGAAGGGGAACCTCACCAAATCCTCCATGGAGGGGATTGGCGCCAAAGGCGACGACTTCGGCATGACCGCCGCGTCGGCCAAGGGATCTCCCCGGTTCCACTTCCAGCCACGAGCTCAACCCAGCGTGAGCCCAAGACCAGCAGTCGGAGGCCACCGGGCACTGGAATCCAAAGGGGAGCGAGCAAATCCGGCGAGGAGGGGGGGATCTTCTTCACTGGATGCCGATGAGGTCTGCGAGGAGACCACCATGTTGCGACTCACGACTGCCGCCCCCTTGCCTCCCGTGCATCCAAGGGAGACGGCCAACCAGCGCTCACCGGTGCGACCCACCGCGAGGGCCACGCCAAGCTCACAACCAGGGGCCACCGCCCTGGTCACCGAGGCCCTCCACGTGAGGCGGAGCAGCCAGATCCCCGCCACTACCTTCATAGGTGTCGTACGGTGGAGGGCAGGGAACACCTGAGGTGGCGGTGGAGGGCAGGGAGGAATGGGGGAGGGGGTGGCGGCGCTAGGGTTTGGGAACCCCAGGGTCGCCTCAGAGAGACGACGCGAGGGTTTTGAATGAAGATTTTGGTCAGTGTCGATCGAATGATGGCACAAACTAGCTAGCACAGTTTGCTTGCTCCCTCGGTACTGTGTACAGTAGACACATCATGCAAGTACTACCAGCAGTATGGTTTTCAATCCTCCTCCTTGTACTACTGTTGACATGATGAATGCATACGATGCAAATTAACTCTCCACACTAATGCATGCATGAATGACATTGTCCCGCTGCTTGCTCAGTTATCAATTGCTCTGTTTTAACCAAACAAAGGATCACAGAAAATGCTAGGGTTTGGCGACTCTAGGGCGTCGCCCCTGCCGCCGCCGCCGCCTGGCGCTGGCCACGCGGCCACTGGCGAACTTGCCATGTGCGTCGCCCCGGCGTACTATGGCCCTGTTGCGGCTCCGTCTGCACGTCTGTCGCTCGAGCCGTGTGCTCTTGGCGACCCTGCTGCTGTTCTGTCCGCCCGTCTGTCGCTCGAGCCATGTGCTCTTGGCGGCCCTGTTGGAATTCAGATCGGAAAGAAGTCCAAGGAAAAGATTACAAACGCACATAAGGTGGAGTCCGTCATTGATACGAAACCTGATCACTCTCAAACGCCAGAACACCGACCTGTGCAGATGACGAGGGCGGTGGCCATCGGTACGACTCTGCTGTCTAAGGTTATTGCGCTGGTAATTTTTGTGGAGAACCCGGAGGCCGGTTGGGGTGATCAAGGGGCTCCCTTTGTGGACGCCGCCCGCCCGAAGCCAGCCGATGGGGGACCTGTGGAACTCGCAACGATCCTGCTGGTACTGGTTATCGTCGTCGCTGTGCACATGCCGATTGGGACGCCGCTGCAAGGCTTGATGATTGACTCCATTAAAACAATGGGTCTTTCTGTTGGGCAGATTAATGATGAGTCGCAGCTACCGGAGGGGACCCAAAAGAAACAGAAGTTGGACAAGAAACATAAGCTGGACAAGGAAGCACAGGCATCGCAGGAGGTAGACATGAGGGTCGGGACCGATATCAACAACACGGAGGCGACCGGCCCAGGGGCCGCCGGTAAATTGACGGGGCCAGATGTGGTGCCCCGTCAGGAGCAATGAATTGCATTGTGTGGAACTGTCGGGGTGCGGGGAACGCCTCGACAGTTCGTGATCTCGTGGCTCACACTCGAGCCCATTCCCTGAGCATGATCTTTTTATGTGAAACTAGGCAGAATAAAGATAAGATGTATCGTCTTCGCAATAGAGTCGGTCTTCGTGGTTTTGAAGGAGTCAGTAGTGATAGTAATAGTGGTAGCCTAGCTTTGTTTTGGGATGAGTCTTTGTACGTCGATATTCGTGATTGCAATAAAAGATGGATTGATGCGTATGTTCGGTTACCTGCTGATGATCAAGTATGGAGAATCACCTTTGTGTATGGGGAACCGCGGGTGGAAAATAGACACCTAATGTGGGAAGGGCTAAAAAGATTGAAGGCTCACGATGATCTACCTTGGCTCTTGGCTGGGGACTTCAATGAAGTTATGTGGGACTATGAGCATTTGTCGGATACACCAAGGTCACCTGGGCAAATGATAGCTTTCCGGGATGTGCTTGAGGCATGCAATCTTTCAGATCTTGGTTTCTCTGATTACCCGTTTACTTATGATAATAAGCGTAGCGGGCGGGCTAACATGCAAGTGAGGCTGGACCGTGCAGTGGTGGACAACGTTTGGAGGAATAAGTTTCCTGATGCATCGGTGAAGCAACTGATCTCCTCATGTTTGGATCACCTCCCCCTCCTTGTGAGGTGCATCCCTGAAAATGGTGGCAGGGTGAGGTGTGTTCGGCGCTACGAAGTAATGTGGGAGCGAGAGGCGGCTCTCGAGGAAGTGGTGGCTGAAGCATGGCGTGATGGTGGTGTCAAACATGGGCTGCATGACATAAAAGTTTCTCTGGACAAGGTGATGGAAAAGCTCCACTCTTGGAGCAGGAAGAAGTTTGGGAACGTGATCAAGGAAATTGAAAAGTCTAGGTCCAGATTAGAGGAGCTTATGAACATGACGCAGATCGTAAAGAAATTCAGAAAGAGTCGGATCACTTGGACGAATTGCTGTGCAGAGAAGAGATGCTATGGCGCCAATGATCCCGTATTGATTGGCTCAAGGAGGGGGATCGCAACACGCAGTTTTTCCACCATCGAGCTGTATGGAGAACAAGAAAAAATAAAATAAAATGCCTGGTGGATAGTGCAGGGGTGAAGCACACTAACCAGAACATGATGGAAGGTATGGCCTTGGACTTTTTTCAAGATCTTTTTACTGCTGATGCCTCTCTAAATGCAGATCGGGTGGTGCCCTTATTTGAGCGAAAGATTACACCGGATATGAATGACCGGCTGTGCGCTCCATTCACTGATAAGGAAATTAGCGACGCGATGATTCAGATTGGGCCTCTCAAGGCTCCGGGGCCAGATGGCTTCCCAGCAAGATTTTTTCAGAAACATTGGGCTATTGTTAAGGAAAATATTATCTCAGCAGTGCGGTTATTTTTTGAGTCAGGTCATATGCCAGAGAGGGTCAACTTGACAACCATCATTTTGATTCCCAAGATTGATGAGCCGGTCAAGTTATCTGATTTCCGTCCTATCAGTCTTTGCAACGTTATATATAAGGTGATTGCTAAAATGTTTAGTCAACCAACTAAGACACCTCCTGGGAGACATCATTTCACCGGAGCAAAGTGCATTTGTCCCTGGAAGGCTTATTACCGATAATGCCTTTATGGCATTTGAGTGCACCCACTTCATCCGACATGAGAAACACCCGGACAGAAGCTCTTGTGCATATAAGCTTGATCTTTCTAAGGCTTACGACCGAGTGGATTGGGTGTTCTTGGAGCGAGTGATGCAACAGTTGGGCTTTGATCATTGATGGGTGAGATGGATAATGGCATGTGTCACCTCGGTGAGATACACGGTAAAAATTAATGGAGCCGCTCAGATTCATTTGCACCGTCGCGAGGGCTACGGCAGGGAGATCCTCTTTCACCATTCCTCTTTCTCTTTGTTGCGGACGGACTAGTGGCCTTGCTGAAGAAGGAGGCGCAAGATTCACATATTTCACAGCTGAAAGTGTGTCCTAGGGCACCGGGATTTCACACCTATTGTTTGCTGACGATACACTTTTGTTCTTCCGTGCAACAGAAGGAGAGGCGCAGTGCATCAAGGGAGTACTAGATGTTTATGCTAATGCTACCGGACAATTAATTAATCCTCAAAAATGCTGCATCCTATTTGGTGAACATTGCAGGCAAGGTGACAAGGATGATGTGGTACGAGTACTGGACGTGCAGAATATTAGCTTCGAAGAGAAATATCTCGGACTTCCCACTCCTAATGGACGTATGAGTAAGGGTCGTTTCCAGAACATCCAGGAAAAGTTTACCAAGAGGTTCGTCATGTGGTGTGACTCGATGGCACAAAGCGAGAGAGAGGTGCTAATAAAGTCCATTGCCCAAGCACTACCGACATATCTAATGAGTGTCTTCAGATTGCCAGTGTCAACTTGTGATGATCTCACTCGCATGGTGAGTAACTTCTGGTGGGGTGCTGAAAAAGGGCGGCGGAAAACGCATTGGCGTGCATGGGAGAAGTTGATCCGACCCAAGTCACATGGAGGCATGGGGTTCCGGGAGTTCCGCTTGTTCAACCAAGCTTTGCTGGCACGCCAAGCTTGGCGAATCCTTACTAACCCGGACAGTCTGTGCGCGCAAGTGATGAAAGCTAAATATTTTCCATCTGGTCTCCTAGTGGACACTGTTTTGCCGTCCAACTCTTCACCAACTTGGCAAGCAGTGGCGCACGGGCTGGAGCTTCTGAAGCGTGGTATTTTATGGCGGGTAGGCAATGGGCAATCCATACGTATATGGAGAGATTGTTGGATCCCGAATGGTGGCTCCGGCAAACCTATCACTGTGCAGGGGCGGTGCCGTCTAAGAAGAGTCTCTGAGTTGCTGGACGAACAAGGTGCATGGCATATGGACCTTCTACAGCAATATTTCAACCCGGTAGATGTCGAGCAGATTGTTAAAATTCGTACTTCTCCGTGACTTGATGAGGATGTCCTTGCTTGGGAACTGGAGCGTAATGGGATCTTCACGGTTCGGAGCGCGTACCGGCTGGCGCTTGATGAACGTCTTCGTCCATCTTTAGTCGCGGCGAGCAGGGCACCAGATGGGCGACGAGCCGTCTGGGCTTTTTTATGGAGGTGCCCTGCTCCTCCTAAGGTGTGTGTGTTTGCTTGGCGGGTGGCGACGAACTACCTGGCCACATGGACTAATAAGCATGCTCGTAGCCTTGAAGTATCTAACTTGTGCCCTGTGTGTGCCACCTAACCGGAGGACACTTTTCATGCTCTTTGCAGATGCCCCCAAGCGGTCGCCTTGTGGCAAGCTATGGCGCGGCAATGGAATATTCCAGATGTCTGGCGAGTCGTGCCCACAGGGCCGGAGTGGCTTTTCCATGTCCTCACGGACTTGTCGCCGGAGGAGCGGATGTATACGCTCATAACGATTTGGCATTGCTGGCATGTGAGGAATGAGATCGTCCACGACAAATGACCACTGCTGGTCGAAGTCTCGACCAGATTCCTAACCAGCTACATCAACTCCCTGCTGGCCATCCAGGCGTACCCTCACGGAGATCATATCAAAGGAAAAATGCTGGCTGCGCCACTACCCAGCAGGAAATTGTTATCGCATGTGCAGCAGGAGAAGCCACCATCACTTGGATGGGAGGCACCACCGGCCGGCTGGGCAGCGCTCAACATCGATGGGTCCTTCTCTGCCAAGGACGGAACTGCAGGAGCTGGCATGGTCCTCCGAGATGAACATGGAGTTATTATTTTTTCGTCTTGCCGTGAGCTAAGGCAGTGTGCATCACCGCTGGAGTCTGAACTTGCTGCATGTTCAGAAGGTGTCTCCCTAGCTACCCAGTGGTCTGAGTTGCCTTTTGTGATCCAAAAGGACTGCGCGGAAGTGGTAAAGCTGATCGAGGGAGGTGATGGCGACTGGTCGGAGCATATGATGATGATCCGCGATATTACTTCGCGTGTTCGGGAACGTGGTGAATTCTTAGTTAAGCTTGTTAGGCGAGAACAAAACGTTGTTAGTCACTTTTTGGCAAACTTTGGTCGAATAAAGAAGCGCACTGCGGTGTGGCTTCGATGTGGTCCGGATAAGGTTCCGGACCTATGTAATGCAGACATGGCTGCTGCTTAATTATTGAATTCACCTTTTCCCCGCAAAATTAATTAATTAATTAATTGCTCTGTTTTAGTTGCTACTCCTAAGTTAATTGTCTTCCTTCAATTATACAGAGAGCAAGAGCAACCTGAACTTAATAACGAAGGGAAGAAGTGGAGGACGGGGAGCGCGTGTGTGTGTGATGGCTTCTTCTTCGGCTGCTCCATACCATACACGATAGTTTACTGGGCTCTCACTTGGGGTTGTCGGGACAGAATGCAACCAGGCCGGAGACGAGGCACTCTTTTTCTCTTTTCTTTTGTGCAGCTCTTGTTACTCGCTTCTTCTGCTCTGTTTGTTCCAGTGATCTTTGGCGTGAAGAAGAGCTGCCGTTTCATAACCTGAAACCTACCTGGCTCGTCTCTTGATCTCCAGAGAGCACCACCGTTGAGGTCACCTCCTCTCTGAATTTCTACAAGACGCACAGTTACCGCTCAACATGGAGGCCGAATACAGGAGGTTCTCCATTGACAGCCATTTATACGCGCTTAATCTGTTGGGTTCGTCGCCATGCATGTCAATTTATCTACGTATTAATTTGCTAATCAGCTTAACTTCAGGTCGCAATACAGTAGCCGACAACTACTTCCAAATTGACAAACTGAAAGATTGCAAATTACTACTAGTAGTGTATTAATCCCATCTCGTAAGCATCGAGAACTGATACAATGTTCGTCACACAGCTTTAATTAATTAAGCAGGCATCATACTCTGCCATGCTCACAAGCCTAGACTAGATTACATAACAACATCATGTACACATTAAATACTCATCGGTGCAATTGTACACCCTTTTCTGCGTTACATCGATCAAATGCGTAAAAATGAATTGGCCTCGTCTGCACTCATTACTAGTTCCCCGGCAGGCTGTGAAAACTGAGCAGTAGTAGTGCCTACTGTACGTACCTAGGGGCAGGAAACATACAGACACATCACTGCATGTTGTTGCCTCCTAATTTGGTAGTCCTTCCTCGCCTAGAGCTGCGACGGGCCTATGGCCTGTTCCTCTTCATTTTTTATTTTGGCTGTCCAGATCCTCTTCAGCTTCATGCAACTCTGGTTGGATCGATCCTGACCAATGCTGGCAAGGAAAAGAAAACAGTAGGAAGTAGATATTCAGGCTCTAGCATACGGAATGGAATGGACAAGAGGAGATTAAGAAAATTGATTAACTATACATATTGACAAAGAGCAACATATTAACAATATATATTACCTGAGGATCGATGTTTGCCTCCATCTTATAGGGTTCACTTGTGTAAAATAGGTGCCATCTCTTTTCAATATCTTCATCAAAATCATCAGCATAAGCCTCGACATGTTGGAAGCGAGTGCCTCCGGGCTACAGTCTAGCAGCAAACGACTTGGCTTTATAGTTTCAGGTACAACGGGAGTTGTTTCTCTCTGTAGTAAACCGTGAGGACGAGTCTCGGGAGTGCATCTATCTCCTGCAACGACTCGAGCTTTCCGTAGCAATGGATCTCAAGCTTTTGCAATTTGGGGAAATTGGAGAGCCTAGTCAGGTCGGGCAAGTCAAATAGTTCGAGCTCGAATACAGAAGTAAAACTGCCCAGAGAGTGTAGGCATTGGGTGTTGAAAATTGTTAGCTTTTTCAAACACCTTGCATGGAAGGCAAGACCAGGAGGGATACACCTCAATTTGCAACTTCTAATCCGAAGGTCCACCAAGGCCGACATAGCCTGCACTTCCTCCTCCCTCTCTCACTCCTCTCATTCCACCATTCTAGTTAAGATCAACTTGTGCAGTCTCGAAAATGCAGTCACAGCCTGGGACCTAGTATGATGATGGTGACTGTGGGGCTGCACGTATTCAAGGCCAATACGCTTGATTGCTGGAGCACGGTTGACCTCCAAGAACTCCAAACATGGGATATGACATAGGCCATCAGGGAGTTGGGTGCAGCAAACCAGGTCTTTCATTGCTATTATCCTCAAGCTATTGAGTGGCGTCATCGTTGTTGACATCATCCATCTTGGGAGCTGATGCCCCAAAATATCCATTGATGTGGATATCTTCTATGCAAGGTGGAGGACAAAGCTCATCAAACACCTCCTCGGTTATTCCTTGTTTCTTCTCAGATACTCCCTCTTTGACTAATCCCTCATCGCCCAGTCTACTACTGGAGCGTAAGATCATCACTGACAAATGCACCTTGTCATGAAGCCTGGCCTTTATGGCGAATGAGGCAGCAGATACATTATCAAGACGCATTAATCCAAGCTCCTTAAGATGGCAAAGAGGCCCAAGCTCTTCCAAACTGCACCACTCAACATCCATGTGGGCTCGGAACCCATAGATTGTTCTCAATTTTGTTAGTGCAAGGAAACCCCTAGGCATACTAGTTACATAGCCAAAGTTAAGAAACCTCAGTTCCTGTAACTTTATAATGCTATCGGGAGGTTTAACAAGATTCACACAACCATCGAGATCAATGTGTTGTAAGAATTTCATCTTGTGGATGTTCTTAGGCAGGCTTTTTATATCATCACTTTCTACTAACAAATACCTCAAGTGTTTGAGCTGATACATAGCTTTAACCAATGCGGCAAAATTTGAGGATACTACATGTAGAGTCCGTAAACTTGAAAATATAACCAAGGAATCACCGGGTCGAATCTTGAAGTTTCCAGTTAATATTAATGATCTTAGCAACTTCTGCTCTTGTAAACTTCTCCACCCAAATTCATTTGATTCCACTCCTTTCGTTTCTATAGACAACCTAAGAAACCTTTCGAACTTAAGTTTACTATTATCACTTTCTCCATTGTGAACTACTAGTGCTTAATCTCTAGTCACATATTGAGCAAATGAACGAACAACATCATGCATGTGGCAAATATATTGACCGAGGTATGATGTATCTGGCTCTATAAGGTTCCTCAATAATTATTCCTTATGGTACTCAATTCCTAATTCTTCCAATCTATCTGAGTCCCCATGAACAAATCCTTCACTAATCCACATGCCCACAAATTCTGAGTCATTTAAAATCATCTTTTAAGGCTTAAGGGAGAAGTGTAGAAAGCGTTGTTTTAAACCAGGGGGCAAGTCCTTGTAGCTAAGATGTATTGCATAGTTGAGCTCTTCTGGAATTTGAGATACTGACCATATATCATCATTTAGGACCTTTTCCCAATCATGTCGTTCATTCCCTTTCTGGCATAAGAGCCCTCCCACCACTTTTACAGCAAGCGGTAAACCATCACATTTAGCTATAATTTGCATTCCAATATCCTTTAGCATATTAACCTGAGATTCACTTTTGTCATTTGTGAGTACCTGCATGCAGTTGAAATCTACAGAGTTAATAGTGAAGCCATAACACATTAGGAGTGGCTAGTGTCGTTGTTATTTTATTACTAATACGCTACATCATCGACAAAGGAAAAGCACTACCAAAATTATATTGCCAAGCAAAAGCACCAACAATACGTTTCTGCCGGGGGTCATTCCCCTGTGGGGTTATGAGTTGGATTTCACTAGTATGGTTGGTTCTACTGAAGGAAATATGTCCTAGAGTCAATAATAAAATGTCATTATTTATTTTCATGTTCATAATTAAGTTTATGTTTTTGTGCTATAATTGCTATGGTTCTTAAATATGAGATTTAGAGGAAAACTCATAGGCATTTGTGGAAACGTAAACACAAAGTAGGTTCCTAGTCTTGCCTCTAAGATTTGCTCATGTGTTGCATGATGGTCCCGTTTTCCTAATCATAGGGCATTGTTAAAAGTTACAAGGATGCCGACAACAATGACAGCACATTGTTAACGGAACAATGGTGTTGAACCGACGCAACCAATTGATATATTACGAGGACACATCGTCACATTGTTATTAGTATAATCATACAAGTGTTAACGTATGTTCACTTCCTTAGACCATGAGAGTATCGAGTACCTTCATGTCGGACGGTATACTTTGAACGTTACTCGTAACAGGATGATTATAACAGCAACTTTCGGGTACATCGGAAAGTATGTCTAGTGACTTGATAGCTCAAAATTGGGATTTGCTCCTCCGACGATGAAGAGACATTCTTCGGTCCCTCTCGGCATTATGGTATCCATCATAGTCTGACCAGACACAGCGTGATATGATCACGGGATACCGGAATGCGGAAACGAGAAAAAAAAATTAGTAACGAGGATAACTTGGTATTGTGATCAAGTTGTTGCTTCACAAGGATACTGATAAAAGTCTCGCCACGGGTTTTGTTACGTATCGTGAAGTAAAGAAAAGTGTGTACGGAAACAAAAGGTTCGCTCGATAAAGATCTTGTATATATGTGGGAATTAATATGGGTGTCCTGATCCCGTTGTTATTTATTGGAAACCTTGGTCATTACAACTTTATTTACTTTAATATGACACACATACGTACTTACCTAGGTACGTTTCCATGCACATGCAGATATATAATCCCTTAGGTACGTATACATGCAGATGCAGATATATAATCCCTTAACAGTATTTGATCGAGCTGCAGACGATGCTTACTCATTACACACATATGTATCCACGTACGTACACACCTAGCTTGACTAGCATAGCAAGCATAAAACGGCCAAGAGTAGACACACGTACGTACGGCTCATCATATATATCCACGCATGCAGCTCAAGCTCAAATGGAGATACTGTTCGGAATGCCCATCTCCATCATCATTTTCTCGTCCGTAGGATGACCGTCTCACGGCTTGAGCAGCATATACGCAGTGGCGGAGACATCACCCGGCGAGCTGGGGCAGTTGCCCGGGCTCCCATGGTGCAAGTCCATGAAGCTCTAGTAGAGAAAATTGGGTTAAGTAAAAGTTTGTTTGGGCAAAAACTAATTAATTTGGCAGCACTTAGATCTTGCCCAGGCTCTAAACTTAAGCTGGCTCCGCCACTGCATATACGGCACCACGCCGGCGCCGTGCCGGTTTCTCCGCTCGGGGTTCTGGTTCCACTTGTCGATCTGCGCCACGATCTCCGTCATCCTCCCTCTGAACCTGACAAACGCCCTACTGATCGTCCCTTGCTCTTTCCACGCTGGCTCTTCGTACGTGCCCATGTACTCCTCGTCCGGCGAGTGCGATGACAAGGCTTCCAATATCGCCAAGACCAAGGCGCTCTGGTACTGGGACAGGAACGTGTCCAGCAGCATGTAACAGCGCAGAGTAACCCTAATTATTATATTTGTCTATTATTATTATTATTTGTGCATCATCATGACGACATCAGCATTGCGTCGGCAACATGTTACCTTCGTACCGGATTATCTGGGTGTTTTTATTAAACTTATTATAGCCCTATTATATTCCACCGTTCTCCGGTAAAGTGAATAGTACCCCCTAGCCACTGACCTTCTGCACGAGACTCATCGGACACTTTGCACATGGCTGTATGACACTAATTAAATTATTTTGTAAACGGGAAACAAATGTTCTCAAAACGTGATGGAAGTTTGTGTGTGGTCTTATTATATTATATCGAGGCCGCATGTCGAATTTCGTTCGATTCGAAGTCCGTTTGCTACCCGAACTTTCGAATATGCGAGGCATAGTAGCCGGTTAAATAAATAAACGTTTTGTAAATAAAATATCATGGGCATTTTCCCTATTTTCTAAATGGCCTAACCATCCTTAACAACCCAATTAGGCCATCCCACTCCCTACTATATATAGATGACCCTCCCCTACAAAAAATGGCAGTACTTAAAGATAAAATAATTCTGTGAATATCTCTGAGTTAACTTCTATTGAACAAGCTAAGTCATGGGCTGACACAGTTGTTGGAGGAATACTATTTTTTTTTGAGAACTTGGAATACTATTATTCTGATTCTGAGGCAGCGCATATATTAAGTTTTGTAACCCTAGGGATTTGCCTGTACGTCCGAAAAAGAAACAGAAGGCAGCGGTAACGGAAGGTGAAAACATAGCCGCCAAATATGCTAATTTGCTACATTTTAGGCACTCATTAATCGCATGCGTCTACCTCTACAGAATCACAGGCAGGATTATACTACCATGACAATCTTAAGACGCCGGTTCAACATATAATCCCTTCAAAGTTAACTTCTATTGAACAAGCTTAGTCATGGGCTGACACAGTTGTTGGAGGAATACTATTATTCAATGAGGACCATAATATTCCATCTAAGGCTGTCATTGTGAATATCTCTGTGTTTTTGAACCATCTGAGGCTAGCATTTACTGTTTCTTGTTCTTTGGTGTTCGAAAGTACATTTATCACCTAAAGACGGACCCACCGGGGCTGGTATTGAGCTGACGTATCCCTATCGTATCTCTGAGTTTATAAAATTATTTCAGCATTAAATGCCTTGATCTGGCTAGAGTAACGTGAGGCGTGGATATCAGTGGGTGGAGCACCTCGGTGCTATAAATCCTCATCCTATCCACCACCTCCACGCCCTCTCTTAATTACTCCTGGACCCAACCAGCTGCCATCTTCTTTACTCCATGGACTATAGATCCCACGTACTCTCACTAATTTTTTCGGTCTTTGCCAGCGTAGATGGGCCGTCTGAGATGGGCCACGCAGGTTGTCGCTGAAAATTCCGGGCCGAAAAAATACCGCCTGCCTCGAACGACGGACGAAAATTATAATGACACGGACGATAATTAGGAAGCAAGAAACGTTAATCCTTTTATTAGTGTGTGTGTGTGTATGTATATACTAGCAAAAGAGCCCGTACGTTGCAACGGGAAAAAACCACATGTCCCTAACACAATAATCATGACCGAAGACCTCAATGGGTCCACGTGCATCCCATCTATGTTGCCACTTATCCTCTTTCACACCCTTGTCGACGGTGACCTTAGTGCTCACCCAATCACAACACGTTTGAATGTGGTCAATTCTAAGGTGTCTTTCTTTCTCTCCACATAAAATGAGAAATCTACTTTTTCACCAGGAGGTTTTGCCGAGGCGTGCATGCGTGGTTATAGATGATTTCTTTATTCAACAAACTGATTTTGCTGAGGTGTTGATTTCCAATCCGGATGTAGACCGGTATGAAAGAAAGACGAATCGTGCGCTATTGATTAAGGTTTCACCTAAATAGTTTTTAAAAATGTTTAACAGGTAAAACAATATCATATTCAGATTCTACACATAGCATTTGAATCGCATTTTAAATTATTTAACAGGTAAAATAACATCATATTTAGATCGTACACATTTTTCTAATCAATTTCCATATATAACATGTCTAAATTAGAGTTACGATTTAAAAGATATGGATATTTTAAAAAATCATTTAAATCTGTCCAAAAATAATAGATGGACGGCTGAGATGGGCCACGCAGGTTGTCGCTGAAAATTCCGGGCGGAAAAAATACCGCCTGCCTTGGATGACGGACGAAAATTATAATGACACGGACGATAATTAGGGAGCAAGAAACGTTAATTCTTTTATTAGTGTGTGTGTGTGTGTGTGTGTGTATATATAGGTATTGATTGGGTTCATACACAGAACTAACTACGTACGTGCATGTGCGTGGCAGGAAAATTTCGTTGGGTTCACCTGAACCCAACGCTTACTCCGCCCCAGAATACTGGTACAACAACAGCTACGTACAACAACCTGATTTATTTTATTTTTACAACAAGTTAAATTATCAGTGCATTACTTACTGTTTGGGTGATTCTCGGTCATCAGTGGGCCCGATCCACGTACTCCCACGTTGTCTTGGACTGAACTGAACTGAAGAGAGCTCATGTGGTGGTTTCAGAACAGAGAGCAGATATTGCAGCCCAATTTCCTGTCATATACTGCAGGTTAACCATCAATGTGGAGCCTGAATTACTGCAGGTTCTAAATTTGACAGTCACGCATGTACGTGGTTGTTGCTTTGGTTAGTCACCGTACGTACGTATCAAATCATCTGCGCAAGAGCATAACCTGTACAAGTTGAGAGCCCATGCAGCAGTTTCACAACCTCACTGGTTTCTTTAATTTCCAGAGAGCAATATCATCAACCATTTAAATTGCACTGCACAAGAGCAGACACTGGATCCTGAATCACTCAGGTACATGGTTTTTTTGGTTCGTTTATCAGCTCACCAGCAGAGTAGCCCCAGCCCAACTGTTTCTTGCTATCCACAAAAACCTGGGCCCTTAGGAGGCCTTTCATCTGAAAAACAACAGAACATCCAACAACTGGGTGAGTCTGTCCAAACATCATATTTGTCCCATGCTCGCAAAGCTAAGCGCGTCGCAATGACATTAATGTCATACTACAAATTAATCACGGTGTACATTAGCGTACTGTTCTACATCAATTACTTCCTCATTTTCTCGACAGCCTCGCTTCTAGGATGTGGCTGAAGAATCACTTGCTACAGAAGGAGTTCAATGCACTTGATTCAAAATTTGTTCCTTCGCATCACCGCACTTGGATGTACGCTTGATCGAAGTTAACCATCCAGAGGAACAAGATGAGGCTGCCTTAATGTAAAAGTTAAATAATCACTCTTTCAAGAAAAAGTTGAATAGTAATGCAGCTTCAGGCTTCAATACTGTTTGTTCGTTATCCAAGAAACGCCAACACCATACTGTGGATTGCTGAATCAATTCTGAAACCTGGAGGGAGCATGTAGAAAGACAATATGGTCAGAAGTCAACAATTTATATAAGTCTCAGCAGAAATTACAGTAGAACTAGTACCAAATGGCTGCCTAACTGAAAGATGTAATTCCATTGTATTGTAGGGTTTCAGAACCTGAAACCTGGATTACCAGGGTGACTAGCTTGCCTGTAGACAATATTAGTCCAGAGAAACTAAGAGAAACCGCTAACTACATGAAACTTAAAATCATTTCAAAACTGAAACGCTAAACCAACATAAGCAGCAGTGGGAGGAGCGATACAACCAGAATCACAACTATGTTCAGTTTCACAACCTGAAACTAACCAGACTAGTAGAGTAGCTTCTTTCCTTCTGGTTTAATTAGCTTCGTTCCAATTCTATGTTTTCTTTCGCTGATTGCATTGTCAACTCGTCAACACTTGCAAGGGCTTCCTAATTTGCTAGTCACATGCAGTAGAACCAGAGATTAAAATCGCGGGAGAAACGATTTCGCGGCGGCCTCTCCCAGCAGCTATAGCGGCCGCCATAGCGGGCAATCGCGGCAAATAGCAGAAATTTTTCTGGTGGGAGAGATGATTTCCGGATGGTTTTGCTCATTGTTGAGCCATTTAGAGGGACTTGTGGAGGATTTCGCGGCAGCAGCCATAGCGTAGCGGCAAGGCTCCCGGGCAGCTATAGCGCAGCTATCGCGGCTATTTCGCGGGCTATTTTAATCTATGAGTAGAACTACTGACAACAATCATGTATATAAATAATTTTAGGCTCTGTTCTTCCTTCACGTTGATGATATATAGAAATGAAATCATAAACCAATGCAAGCGGCAGCAGGTTCAGTAGCACAAGCAGTTTATTGCATCAGCTAGATAGCTTACATACAGATCAAACTAACCGCAGCTATCTCAAACAAATGAGAAACAAAAAGAAACATGACATGCATGTTCGATCATCAGCGGGAGGGATACAAGTACAAAAACCACAGCTACACACAACATGGAGCAAAGATACGAGCAATGTTTCAGGCTCATCTTGCAGCCTGACTGTTAACCTCCCTTGCCAGATTTTGGTCTTGCTGAGTGCGGCCGAGCATAAAAAAGAAGATGATACATTGATCGCCGCAGCTTAAGCAGGTCATATACATCTTGTGCATTGTTCACAAGCCAAGCTAGTAACATCATATATAGTACAAATCAACCATGCATCCTGGTCGATCCTGACAAGTATAGTACCTATATTGTATGTACAGACCCTTGGATCCACATACATTCTTGCCTCCATAATTTGTTGCTACTCCTTCCTCACTTGACCAGAATAAGCGAGCTAAACCTGACCACTCCTGGCAAAGCAAAACAAAACAGTCGAAAGTGCATATTCAGGCTCTAGCATACAAGTGAACTGATAGGATGGAATGGGATCAACAAGAAGAGATTGTTTAAGGAAACAGATTAGTATATATACACACTGAAAAATACCAACGAATTATAACTATGTAGTACCTTTGCATTGAATGTCCGTCTCCATCCTGTAGGGTTCACTTGTGTAAAAAGTGTGCCATCTCTTTCTAATACCTGGAAAATAAATTATCCAAGAGTATTATACAAAGGTCACTGGAACATATATATATATATATATATATATATATACACTATATTGAACCTACAGGTTAACCATCTAATAGAATATCAGTTAGGTAACAATGAGCCTTTAAATAAAAATTCTGACCTGCAGTTTGGTTTCATCGGCCTTCCGGACGTATAATATCTGAGAAAATGTCTCCCTGTGCTGTGACGCTCATTATTGAGTGGGTCGATGGTTTATCTGACGTCACCCTGATGATCTGAAGAGATGATGGCCCCCCGGCGCAACTGTTATTGTCCTGCAGCCTGAGTGCGACCTCAAGGTTCTGAAGTACATCACCCATTGATGGCCTATCTATGCTACGATAAGCAACACATTTCTCTGCTAGCTCTGCAAATATCCTGAAGCACTCCGGGGTGATCTCCTCCTTAATACAGGGGTCAACAATCTCCTCGAGTACACCTTTCTCTCGGCAAGATAGCACCCAGTCACGCAAGCTCACTTGCTCCTCTAGGAGCTCAGTGTTTACCACAGGGCGCGCACATAGGATCTCAAATAACACGACCCCGAAGGAGAACACATCTGATTTTTTGGTGAGCCGCCGCCGCAGGAAGTACTCTGGATCAAAATATCCAAATGTACCTTTCACAGCGGTGCTCACGTGTGTATTGTCAATGTCTGGACAAGCCTTAGATAGACCAAAGTCGGAAACCTTTGCCATTAACCTATCATCCAGTAGGAAGTTGGTGGTCTGAACATCACGGTGGATGATTCCTTGCTTTGTGCCAGTGTGGAGGTAATGAAGTCCTCGGGCTGCACCGATGCAAATCTCAAGGCGCCGCCGCCACATGAGTGGTGGGTTTCTGGTGCTGTACAGATGATCACGCAGTGTTCCATGAGCCATGTAGTCATACACCAGAATCATCTCATTCTTGTCCTGGCAGTAGCCAATCAAAGATACAAGGTGGACATGGCGGCAATTGCCCAACATCTTGATTTCAGTCTGGAACTCATGAAAGCCTTGTTGTGATTCCTTGTTGAGTCGCTTGATCGCTATCTTTGTCCCTCCGTCTATCTCGCCGTTGTAGACATTCCCGAAACCGCCACTGCCGATGATATGTGCTTCATCAAAGTCTTTGGTGGCAAGTTGAATTTCTGCAAATGAGAAGTGACGGACGAGATCACATGTGGGACGATTCAGATGTGCATAGTTGGTTTTGCAAGAAATCTTCGCTACCTTCTTCCGTCTACAGATAACACACGTGCTAAAAAGGGCAATCCAGAAATAAGAGATGAGTGTTCCACCGAGCTCTCTTGGAGCTCAGGCACTCTCGGCCGTCGGATCGAGAGCTTGATGCGATTCCGTCTGTCGGATCTCGGGCCCGGATCGCGTCTGCTGTCCGATCTTCAACCGGGTTGCTGTGAGCCGCCGATAAAACTGTGGATGAGAGTCCGCGCCCCAGGCCGTGCCACCACCTGTAGATATTGTGCCTGGCCGGGGGTATTTTGGTCATTTCACGTTGTGCCCTATAAAAGGGGGCCTTGCCCCTGGAGACGACCTAGCCTGTTCCCCTCCTCGCCCGCTGGCGCCGCCCCTCTCCTGTTCCTCCTACCTCACATCTCTCTCTCCTTCCAAACCATAGGCCACAGCCAGCCTCCCTGCCACGCCGCTGCCTCCGTTCCTCCTCGACTTGCCGTCGTTCTTCAAGTGACCTTCCTCTCACTCGTGGATCGTGGCAGGACGAGCGGGAGGAGAGGAAGTTGGCGCTGCGGGAGGAGGCCAGGCTGAGCGCGCCGTCATCGTCGCCGCTCATTCGCGGGTATGGACAGCCCTAATTCTTCCCCATGTTTCCCCTTCGTTCTGTATCGACTCTTAAGTGATTTGAATGGATTTGGTTTTGCCTGGCTTAGATCCACTCTCCTTTAGGAGGTGGGCGAGAGTTTGGTGCCGGCCCCGGTGATGGCGGAGCAGACTGTGGTGGATATGGTGGTGGTGCATCAGGTGGCGTTGCAGGAGACGGTGGAGCAGGGGATGCCGACGCAGGAGCGTCCGGTTTGCACAGCGGACGCACAGATTTTGGCGGCCAGTGAACTAGTGGCGGAGAGGAGTGACAGCTCGCCACCGAGCTCCGAGCTGTCAACTGGGAAGATGAACCCCCGAGCACCTGGATGAAATAAGAGGTAAGTGTTGGATTTAATACTGTGGTTAGCAAAATTCTGTACTTGCATTATTCCGTGCCGCTGGACGTGTGTGTGCTTAAATTCAGCACTGGCTGTGAGCACCTTCTTGGGATAAAAAACTATCGTTAAATCAATAATACAGTTTAGTGTTTGCAGTATAAGAAATGTACTTGCATTATTCAGTTTTCATCTACGTCTAAGTACTTAAAAGCATAGCTCGATGTCAAGTAGATTGTGAGGGTGAAAATCATGCCACTGGAACAAGAGGAGATGCTTGGAGTTGCTCTGTTTTGTGTTGCAGCTGAAGGCTATACTGTTGCATACTGAACCCAGTAAAATATTAAATCTGTTGAAAGTACATCATGGTTCTGGAGAAACTGAACCCAATAGAACAAGCAGTCAATTGATTTCATGGACTTGCATTATTGAGTTTTGCTGGATCCCTGGATACTCAAATTCAGGTGTGGCTGTGAAAAAAAATTCTGCGGATAAAATGATGATATTGGAAGAATAAAACAATTTATTGTTGCCACTGGAAACAACCTAATTGCATTGTTCAGATTCCCCTGAATTTGTGCGTACTTGGAATTATGACTGGATGTGTATAGTTTGTGTGCATAAAAACGCTGCCACTGGAACAAGAAGTAAAGGGTAGCAACATGTTGTTGCCGCTTCAGGCAAGCTACTTGGCAAAGTATTTTGAGGATGAAATTGTACCAACAGAAGAGAACAAGCAGGCACTTGAATTGAATTGTTGTTTTTTGCTGGGAGCAGCAGAATGTATAGTTGTGTAGTCGAATTTTTTATTTTCTCACTTAATCGACGTGGTTGTTGATTCCTGGTTATTTAAGTTTATAGATGTTTGTATTTTGCAGGTTGAGGATTGGTGCTGCTGCACCATGCCGACCGCCTTGTCCAAACCGTGTCAGTGCATTCGAGAAGGCTGTTCGGAGCTATGCTGAGAATCCAACTGACCATGTGATTACACCATCTATTGGCACGGCGTTTGACTCGGTTGGGGAGGCGTACAACTTTTACAATTTGTATTCATGGGGGAAGGGCTTTGGTATTCGATATGGGAAGAGCCGGCTGAATGTGGAGAGGATGAAATGCATGCAGGAAATAGTTTGCGGTTGCTCGGTGAGTATGAAAATTTTGCTTTTCTGGTGGGGCTAATAATGGTGCAGAAGAGATGTAAGTTGACTGAATTTTCTGAAACCTTATGCAGGGCAAAGCTGGTGTTGAGAACACAAGGTCATGTCGTTGCGAATGCCCCGCTCTGATAAGGTTTGCACATGAATTCTGCATCTCGCAGTTTGTTTTAAAGTCACATGTCTGTGTACATCCAATTTATATCAGGGGTCTTCCGTTTTGTTGTGTAATCTGGTTGTTGTACACATCTTTTTGAATTGCTATACTCTGTTAAGGTGAGGCCCTCTTGTGCTATTTTGCTATGGATTTGGTGTTACACGGAATAGTTTTGTGCTTAGATTTTGTCGTCGTTCTCATCTCCTATTATGCTATTTGGGTTCTTCCCTTTCAAACATTCGTAATGTACTCATGGTCATGTTCTATCAAGTTGCATTTCTTCTGGTCTGTTAAATATTTATCCTTTGTGCTAAGTAAGACACGTCTCAATTGCACTTGGCAATACTACTTTAGCCTACCGTTAGGACTTGCCACCTGATCCAGTTATATCAAACTGCATTTCTTCTGGTGTATTAGGAATCATAATATATCTCAATTGTACTGGGTGATGCTTAATTGGCCTACTGTTAGGACTTCCGTAGAAGGACAAGACGTATAATTTATCAAGAACGGCGGGGAGCAAGGCAGAAGTTGGACATGATTATGTGCCTGAAAATCTAATAAGTTAGCATTTAGCATATATTATTATGGGCCTGTTCCCCCTAAATGATATATATTGAATGCCCCCTCTCGTGATTTTTCTACCTCCATTTATTTTTCTACCAGCTTCACTGAGATTGGAGATATAAAGTCTCTACCTCTAATTACGTATCTACCGGGTTCACTTAAATTAGAGATGCAACATTTGGTCTCTTTGTAATTAAGAAAATCGGTAGATAACCTCAGCCTACGAGCGGCACGTTCCATATAAACCAGAGAAGTGTAAGAATTTATTTGTCTTTATTTTATTGCACCCAGAGTCATTCAGGGTCCGACATTATAATATAGATCTTAAGCAGAGTTGTATTCAGTTGTCAATTGGTAAATGTTTTTTTAGTTGGTTTATACGGACCTCCCCTCATACTATAGAATCAAGGGACTAATTTATAAGAATGAGTACGATCTGAAGTGAACCTGGCAAGGGTTGGTTGGAAACGTTCGTTTCTAATTGAACTATAGCCTGCCAAAATAATTATAGCAAAGGTTGTGTTACATTTTTTACTAGCAAGCGAATCCACTATCAACTGCACTGTGCAATAATACGTACATAGGTAAATAGCTCATGCTGATTCAGACAATTATGAAACTCAAATGACAAATGTAAGATGAATGGAGCAAACATCAATGACCTTATACGGATCAATGACGATGAAGGTATTATTTCCACCTCTATTTGTTATGACTGCTTATGGATTGGAATCTGTTGGATTAGTATACAACAGGATTAGTATATAGCACACGTTGCTATTCCTTGTTTAATAGACATGCACTGTTCTGTTTGTCATGGCTGCTCTGCACTAAATGCATGATGTTTCACTTTAGCCTGAGTCTTCTGTTCGGTAATGGCTGCTTCTCCCTGAAACAAAACTGACACTTTGTATGATTGATTACTCAGAGAGCCACAATCGCGCAAGGAAATCTAAACATCCAGCTGGGTATTGCCAAGAAATACCAATTTAAGAGGCCCGTGAGAGGGCTTGGAGGGAAGAACGCAGCTGATGGCCATATTTGTCGCCTTCCGGTGCAAACAGTGGAAGTATTTTAGTGATCATATATTCATGTGAAACTGAAATTAGTAGGCGGTCAACATCTATGCTACTGACTTTGTGATCGCCTGATCCCCTTCTCATTTTGCTGCAGGGCTCGGCATGAAGACCACATTTGAGGACTATTTATGGCGCCTTCTGGTGCAAATAGTGGAAGTCTTAGTAAACATATATTCATGTGAAACTGAAATTCAGACAATCTTAGATGAACATTATATCATGTTAGTGGATTGATAGTTGTACTGAATCCTGCCCTATGTACATGTCCATTTTGAAAGATGTTATCAATGAATGCATAAGTATATATTCAATGCTTGTGGTTATAGTTGATATCGATTGTCTTCTTAATAGTGTTTTAGTGATGCTTTTGATTTCGGTGTACTTCAAATATATATATTAGGTATTATAAGGTGTGCAAAATTGCGTATATTTTATAAAAGTATTACCGGGCTGGATATAATTGGATTGTGTGGGGGGGTGCGGCAACCTTACTTATTCCTTTGCAAACATATTCTCCTGCGTAGAAACTATATCGGGACTTCAATTGATGCAAGCAGAACAATTAACAGGTAATCAATATTTTAAATTGATCAAAGGTCGTGCTTTGATATTGTTGATCAAACAAGTAACAACTTCATTGTTATTTCTTGCCAGCAATTTTATTTTTTTATTGTGAATCTTCTCTTGCTGCCTGTTATTAAAGATTCAGAAGGCGGGCACATATCATATTTGTGAATGGGAGAGCTTATGTAATACCATTTCATTTTCCACATTTAATGTATGTTTTTCAGCATTCATTTTTTGTCCACAGCAAGAATATTAAATAATGGAAACATTTCGCTCCTGTAAGGCTATGGCTGCTCATTTCTTAGATGCACATCGGAAATAATGAAATATGTTGGAGAAGGGAAGGGCCATGAAAGAGGAGACCAAAGTTTAACCGATTTTGCCTTCTTTGTAGATCAATGGGCCCACAGATGCAGTAGAATTTTGTTACAAGTTTGGCATATATTTGCATTTTAGAGAACATCCTGGGATAGAATGATTGGAAAATTTAGGAAATTTTCAACCAAGGTAATGTCGGAAAAGAAGTGGTAGCATTGATGGCGGCCTTTTGGTACATCTTTATACAGTCCTGAGCTTGTCCTTGTAATTTGCAGTAAATTTTAATCTTTGTTATTTTAATAATGTCCTGGTTCGTTTTTCTCACCCCGCATTGAATTTTAATATGCAGTGAGAACCTTACTCTCCTGCACTGTCTCCACATGAAAGAATGCAACAAGTTCACCGTTGTGGTGGCGTCTACGTGAGTCACTAACGACGGTGACAAGGGGGAGCACACAGATGCCAAGCGCCCCGCCGCAAAATTTGACTAGCACGTCAAACCGAGGTGAGCACTGTGACGCCCCCGGCTTAATCGTGCACTAACCATACACGCAATTGCACACGATCAAGCCTAAGGACTCACTTGAAGATATCACAACACAACTCTAAAACATAAATAAAGTCATACAAGCATTTATTACAAGCCAGGGCCTTGAGGGCTCGAATACAAAGCTTGATGACAACAAGCATCAGCGGAAGCGTTAGATATCTAAGTACAGATATATTACAGACAGAGATAAGACTTCACAGAGGCGGGGCAAAATAAAAACTACGATCGAAAGGCGCAGGCCTCCTGCCTGGGACCCTCCAAACCTACTCCTGATCGTCGGCCAGCTCGTAGAAGTAGCCACCCTCGGGGTAGTAGTGGTAGCTATAGTCGTCAACCGGGATGGCAGTCTCAGGGGCTCCGCCATCTGGTTGCATCAAATGGATATGGGGAAAAAAGAAAATAAAGCAACCATGAGTACTCATCCGAAGTACTCAGCAAGCCAAGGATCTACACTACATATGCAACATTATCAAAAGGAGGCTGTGTATGTGGACTAGGCTGCAGAAATGCCAGAATAGAGAGAAGGCCTAGTCCTATCGAAGACTAGCATCTTCATCAGCTTCATCGTCTTGCAGCAATAGAGGGGTACAGGATAACATAAGTAAAGTAGCAGTATCAAGTAACAGTCTCGCCCAGAGATCCTTCCTCGGCTCCCTGCGAGAAAGCGATCCTGGAGCCAAATATCCAGGTATCATCCAAGTTCTAGCTGTATCGATCGGGATACAACTCCGAGTGTCCTTTACCGTAGGACCGGCTATCGATAGATGTGTTCTTCCCTGCAGGGGTGCACCAACTTACCGACCACGCTCGATTAACTCCGGCCGGACACACTTTCCTGGGTCATGCCTGGCCTCGGCCAAACGATACATCGCAACCCTACCTACGGCTCAGCAGAGAGGTCCCCCGTCGGTCTATATCCTAAGCGCAAGGGGGTCTTGGGCCATCGCCCCTCGCCCTCCGGGTCGTTGCGCACATGGCCCAGATCCAAGCACCACCTCTGTACATGGATGGCGCCAATCACTCCATGCCGCACTGCTGAACTGGACGTCTGACAGAGCTTTCAGCTGATGCTACGATGCAGAGTGCCCATAACTCTTCCCACGTGATGGTTAGTGCTATCCGACCAGAGGCCGGCTCAGATCATATATCCAAATCGTAGTGGCCTAGGGGCTTGCGGTAACGAGCAGAGACTCACGAAAGATGTGACCCCGTCGCCCCGTCTCGAGGACTTGCTGCAAGGGCTAGGAATGCCTGGCCGCGCCTCGTGGAATATCTCACGGGTAACTATCCATCACTCGCGGGTACCCCTCAGGGTCGACCCGCCTTCTCAAGTAACAGTTATGTAAGGCATCTGTGTGGCCACCGTATCAAGGGGAATCCTGAGGAAATCACCCTCGACGGAATTCCCATCTGATGTGATCGTCAAGGTGAACGGAAGAGGATTCACCCTCGAAGTCCACACTTGAGGTGTTGCATGACAATGTCGGTATCGGGGGTGGTGTAGGAGGAAATCACCCTCTCTTACCACGTCCGAGTAACTAACCTACAAGGTTAACATCAAACGTGCTAAAGAGGAGTCACCCTCGGCACGCGACGGTAACCCAGTAGTGTCGAGCAACAAAGGGGGGAGAGAGGTGCGGTGCGGGGTCTGGTCTTCAATCCCGTTGATCGGGTCTTCTGAAACTCCAGTGGGGCAGTCGGGATAAAGTGGGGGTCACTAGTGGGGCTCTACCCAGTCTATTCTAAACAGTTTAGGGTAACAGGCAGGTACCAACAACAGGTTACAATAAACAGGCTATGCAGCAGATATAGGAAAGCAGTAACAGTAGCAAAATTCTAATGCAAGCAGGAGAATTAGAATAGGCGATATCGAAATGATCAAAAGGGGGGGCTTGCCTGGTTGCTCGGCGACAAAGGCAGAATCGTCGGTGCTATAGCCAATCACCAAAGCTGCGTCGAACTCTGAGGCTACGTCAGGACCGGGAACGACTGAGAGAGAAGAGGGGGAGGAAATAGATAAAAATACAGTAAGAATATGCAGGACAGAGCGAGCTAAGCTAGCGTGTAGTGCAGGGTTGCCTAAAGATGCACCTGAGGCATTTTAGTTATTTTAGGGTTAGTGCGGGATTTAATCACCGGAGGGTGTGCACTATTCCTATACCGGAATCGGGCCCGGAGTTACGAATTCTCCTACGTAGGAGGTTCCGGCATCAAAACAGACGACACGATCAGACTCATCTCGTCGTTCTGAGCAACTTTCATGTTTTAACTTTTTCGATCTGAGCTACGGTTTAAAAGATATGAATTTCTAAAGATTATTTGAATTTTCTGAAATTATTTAAATTAGCAGATTTTCCAGAAAAGGCATGTGACGTCAGCATGACGCAAACATGACGTCAGCGGTCGGCTGACCAAGTCAAATATGACATGTGGGTCCAGTGGGACCCACATGTCAGCCTCTGTTATCACTAACAGTGAATTATTCTTAACTAATAGATCAATTAGAGCTGTGGGCCCACATGTCGGTGAGTATTTAGGTTATTTATTTATTTTTATTAACTAAATCTGTTTATTAGATTAATTAGCGTGGGGGGGGCCCACATGTCGGTGACTGGAGCTGCCCAGTCAGCACGTTGACTGGGTCAACCCAGTCAACGGGGCCCCCCGGACCCACGGTCAGTGGCGCAGGGCTGGGCCCCACCTTGCCACGTTGGAGTAGTCGCCGGAACAGGCTCCGGCGAGCCCAGCGCGGTGGCGCGACCACGGCCGTCGTCGGAAAAGCTCTACGAGGCACGGACCGAGGCGTGCGTGAGTGCGTTCGAAAGCCACTGATGTCGCGCGTCGATCTACGACGGTTTCAGGGTCTGGGATGTACGGTGCTCGCCGGCGTTGAGCCCGCGACGGCGCCGGAGTTCGGGCTCTGCCGAAATCAGCGCTACGCGTCGCGTTCGAGCCAACTAACGGCACTAGCGGCCTCTACGGTCCTCCAGGAACACGATGGGGGCCACGGTTTGGCTTGACGTGGCTGAACGTGACGGCTACGAGCTCGTCGGTGGAGCCGAGCTCGGCCGTTCATGGCGGCAGCGGCAGGAGCTCGAGGAGGAGCTCAGGAAGGGGAAGAGCGAGGGGTGGAGGCTTACCGAGCGGCGCAAGAAGGCCCTGTGAGGATTAGGAGCGCATAGGAGCTCGTGGTAGCCGGAATTCGTCGTGGCGGCCGGGGATGGGGACGAGGTTGAACCGGCAATAGCAGGTCTCCCCTGCTCCAACGGAGACCACCGGGTGACGTGGAAGACGACGGCGAAGCTGTTGGACCAATCGACGAGGCGAGGGAGTGTCCGACCGAGGAGAATCACGACGGCGCAGCGACGAGCGCTTCGGCCATGGCGCAGAGAGGCGAGGGAAAGCGCGGAAGAGCGAGCAGAGAGGGAGAGAGTGAGTGGGGAGGAGGCAGGGGAGATGGACGGGGGCGAGCTTATCCCCTCGCCCACCTGTTCCTGCCGCGGTGGCGAGCGGCGACTGCGCGGCGGGCGGTGACCATGGCGGCGGTGACACGGAGGGGAGAAGGACGACGGTTAGGTGGGAGTGGGCTGGGCCAGCGCGGCCCAGTCGCCAGGTAATTGGGTTGTTGCCCTTTTTCTTTTGTTTCTTTCTGTTTTTCTTTTATTTATTTACAGAGAGAGGAAGAGATAAATGGTTAAGCACTCTAACCACTTAAGAAAAATATGGGAGGGGTCTCATTAATTCCATAATGATTCTAGGCAATGCCCCAACAAGTTTCAAGATTTTTGAGAACTGTTTGGGATTTTCCATAATTGGAATAGCATTTAAAATGCTGAAATGGTGAGGAAACAATTGCTACTGCTCATTTTGTCAAAGAGTGATGTTGTTTTCCTTAACAGGAAATTATGTTAGATTATTTGCCATGTGGTGAACATTTTTGCAGCAAGTTTTGAGCATCTTCATTTTGCACTTTGGATTTGAATTGATTTCAGAGAAGTGTTTGAGGTGGCAAGTTTAACCACTGTGATCAAGCAATGCATATGATGATGACTTGGCATGATTAAGAGGGTGATCACTGTGGTGTGATTCTGGGGATGTTACAAGCACCCCCTTCCTCCTCAGAGCTCCGGCGATTTTGGTTGTTGGATCCTTTTTTGTGACTTGGTTAGATCTCAGGTTGTCCTTTTTGCTTCTATCTGATTGTATATAGGTAGTTGGCTGTGTTTTGGGTACTGATATGGTTTGTTTAATGCAATATTTTGGTTGATACCAGATCTAATTGGAGGTTTAGTTCGGTTAAAAAGATGATGCCATGTGACATCCAGTATTTATGTCCAGATTACATATCATATGCAAATAAACTATTTAAATGGATACTGCAGTTCACACACTCTCTCTCTCTCTGATGTTAGCTCTGTTCTGTTGGATAAAAGTAATAGAGGCAGCTTTGATTTCTATTAATTGGCCAATATTTGATGGATAGTTACATTAGATTTTTATAAGATATAATGATGGATACTTACATTAGATTGACTGAATGTAAGTATCTATCTGATGTCATACTTACATTTGGTGACTCACGATATAACGGATACTTACATTAGATTAACTCTGCTCAGTTCACTTTCAGTATTTTTGTGTTGAGCCATGCTTTGATTTCTATTAATTGGCCAATGTTTGATGTCATATTTTCTTTAGATGCATCACTCGCAGTTATCCTTTGATTTCTATTAATTGGCCAATATGTTTTGTAGAGCCGTAATTCTGTTATAGCATTACCCTTCCTTTTTTGCTATGGAAAACACAATTGATCATAGGCTAATTGCGGCAGTAGGGTCGGATATTTAAGCATACCTAGGATATTTATATTTTAGTTGGCAAATAGGGGGGGGGGGGGGGGGGGGGGGGGGGGGGGGGGGGGGGGGGGGGGGGGGGGGGGGGGGGGGGGGGGGGGGGGGGGGGGGGGGGGGGGGGGGGGGGGGGGGGGGGGGGGGGGGGGGGGGGGGGGGGGGGGGGGGGGGGGGGGGGGGGGGGGGGGGGGGGGGGGGGGGGGGGGGGGGGGGGGGGGGGGGGGGGGGGGGGGGGGGGGGGGGGGGGGGGGGGGGGGGGGGGGGGGGGGGGGGGGGGGGGGGGGGGGGGGGGGGGGGGGGGGGGGGGGGGGGGGGGGGGGGGGGGGGGGGGGGGGGGGGGGGGGGGGGGGGGGGGGGGGGGGGGGGGGGGGGGGGGGGGGGGGGGGGGGGGGGGGGGGGGGGGGGGGGGGGGGGGGGGGGGGGGGGGGGGGGGGGGGGGGGGGGGGGGGGGGGGGGGGGGGGGGGGGGGGGGGGGGGGGGGGGGGGGGGGGGGGGGGGGGGGGGGGGGGGGGGGGGGGGGGGGGGGGGGGGGGGGGGGGGGGGGGGGGGGGGGGGGGGGGGGGGGGGGGGGGGGGGGGGGGGGGGGGGGGGGGGGGGGGGGGGGGGGGGGGGGGGGGGGGGGGGGGGGGGGGGGGGGGGGGGGGGGGGGGGGGGGGGGGGGGGGGGGGGGGGGGGGGGGGGGGGGGGGGGGGGGGGGGGGGGGGGGGGGGGGGGGGGGGGGGGGGGGGGGGGGGGGGGGGGGGGGGGGGGGGGGGGGGGGGGGGGGGGGGGGGGGGGGGGGGGGGGGGGGGGGGGGGGGGGGGGGGGGGGGGGGGGGGGGGGGGGGGGGGGGGGGGGGGGGGGGGGGGGGGGGGGGGGGGGGGGGGGGGGGGGGGGGGGGGGGGGGGGGGGGGGGGGGGGGGGGGGGGGGGGGGGGGGGGGGGGGGGGGGGGGGGGGGGGGGGGGGGGGGGGGGGGGGGGGGGGGGGGGGGGGGGGGGGGGGGGGGGGGGGGGGGGGGGGGGGGGGGGGGGGGGGGGGGGGGGGGGGGGGGGGGGGGGGGGGGGGGGGGGGGGGGGGGGGGGGGGGGGGGGGGGGGGGGGGGGGGGGGGGGGGGGGGGGGGGGGGGGGGGGGGGGGGGGGGGGGGGGGGGGGGGGGGGGGGGGGGGGGGGGGGGGGGGGGGGGGGGGGGGGGGGGGGGGGGGGGGGGGGGGGGGGGGGGGGGGGGGGGGGGGGGGGGGGGGGGGGGGGGGGGGGGGGGGGGGGGGGGGGGGGGGGGGGGGGGGCATTTTACAGTTGCTTGATCATTGATTTTCCTTTGGACAAACAAGTTCTCCCTCCTTTTAGCAATTATGTATCAACATTGCGTGTGTTTGTACGATGCATATTTGGACAGGTTACTGTATTACCGAAGTAGTACATGATCTGGTCTTCTGCTAATCGTTATCTTAAATAGCTAATCGTTTTTTTGTTCTGCTATGTGATGCATTCAAATTGCTGGACAAGTTCTCTCTGGTTGCTTACTATTCATTACATTAAATCCTTCAATCATGATATTACAATTGATGTAGTTCTTCCGTGAATGTGATAATTTTCAGTTTTGCAATGGAAGAACAATATTTAGTGCATATGTATCTTGTGATTGTGGAAAGAGAAGATTGATATCTTTTGACCACAACATGAAATGATTTGTTACCAGATTATCATTGAGCTTTGGAACTGCCACCACTCCACTGCCTTGCCTTCTCAACACTCAGATTCCTCCCTCACTCTCTCAGGTTGCTCGATGGGAGGAGCGCAGGAACCGCCGGCGACCCCTTCTCCCTCGACCTCAAGCCTCAACGCCGCTGATGACGCCTCCGGGAGCTTGGAAGGTACCGGCGACGACGCCCACAAGGCCGTGGTGAGCGCCCTCTCCACTTTACCCCTTTTCATTTAGCTTTTGCGTGGGCTCTGGACGCCCTTAGGAGTCACCTACATAATTAATCTATGGGTTCGATAGTCCAGTAGGCCACCTGCTTATTGTTTATATATGCAAAAAAATAACAGAAGATCATGTTTTTTGGTTCTGAAAGAAAAAGAGAGACAGAGGATCATGTTTTTGCTTGGGTCCAATACTAAAGTTGGTAACGTTGATCGGAGATGGTTAAATTTCACAATAAAAAATTGTACCTCATACCTTAAGAATGACTGTCAATTGCTTTTCTCTTCTTTTGTTTACAATAATGCTATTTTTGCATCTTTATGTTGTGCATGGACACACGTTTTTGGACAACTGCATGAGAGAAAAGTTACATGTAGATAAGTTACAGATCTGCCATGAATTTTAACGGTATTTTGTCTTTCAGGTTTCGATGTGCTGGTTATTGGTGCTTATTGGTGAGGCTGTTGCTTTGCTTTCTGTGTAGGAGCGCAGGGTCAGGGTGTGTAGTTGTTCAATTGCTTGGCAACCACTGCTCCCGGCGGCAGCCACAATGCATTGGCTGCTCATCAACCTGGTCAGGATATGTTCTGTTTAGAATATTTGGGATGGACTATGTCCTAAACCTGGTTCTGTGCAAGTTACATGATCTATATTATGCCTGATTAGTGATTATTTGGTTATCTGCATGTATTTTTTTTATGGATTTATGATGAAACGCTAAATGGGGCTTAGCACGCTATAGTTGCGGTATAGCGTTCATTGCTTTTGGCTGAGCCGCTGCTAGAGGCTTAGCGCGCTATTTAAAAACTTTGCTTGATACGTATGTTTAGTGTCTATGCCAATATCTGTGGATTCTGAAGCGTATTTCAGACACATTTTCCTTCTGAAAAGGTCACACTATTCCTTCCAAGTATATACACAGTAAATGAGAATGCCTATGTTTCATGTATGCAATATTGTGACACACGCTCATCTTCACTTTAGTTTTTCACCTCATTCTTTTAGCACTTAATCTGTTGTCCTTTCTTACATATATTCATTGTTTTTTCTCTTTATATGTTCAAATTGTAAAGAAGATGAAATGCACATGTATATCCTTGTTAAAGATCTCTGTAATTTTTATATGCGCTCACGAGGACAGTGCTATTGCATCTGAATCAACAAGTTGAATAAGATGGACACTTCATTTATTTATTACAACTGCATTAGATTTTTTTTTTTTTGCAAATTAAGTGTTGTTTGTAAGCTAACAGTTTATAACCAATTAAAGTATGATTCCAGAATTCTCATATGAAGTTGTGTATTTTCATATGAGTTGTTTAGATGAAATGGCCATATTAATGAATTCCCTATGATAACACAAAATGCTTTCTTTAAGTGTTGTGACAATGCGATGAGCAAGGCACCACGCGCCAAGGCGCTATTTTTTGTCTTGAACGAACTGAAATTGATTTTGCCTTGGTCGCATGTCGATATTGGGCACCACTATGTCTCACTCCTGTCACAATTGAATGCTTCTTCTTCACTGTATTGTTATCATGTATGAATGCATATGCTAAACCTGTATTATTACTGACTTCGCATTACCTACTTGACCAAAACGTTTGGACCGGCACCCTCGCGTCAAGGTGCGATCCCGATCTAGTCAACATTAAAGCAAAACCGCCACCAATGGCTGCTAGTATGCCACCTTTGGATTTTCTTGCACCGCTAGATAGCACATCAGGCTTTTCTGGAAGTGGAGGATTGGACCCAGCAAGATTGTTCGTTCCGTAACCCTATAGCTTAAAGACCTCAAGACCATTCAGTATTGCATCAGAATATTGTGGTCTAGTTGAAATATCAGGGTGAAGTGCAATCCACATGTCCACCTGACTAGAGCCACTAGCCTTGATAACATAGTCTATGTATGTTGTTCTACCGATTCCTCTGCTCCGGGAGATTACATCGATGGCATGCGGCACTGTCTGGTTGTTGATGTAGATGTAGAACGTCCTTTGATTCTCCTTGGTAATAGGATACTGAATCTCACATAAATGGAGCCTTAGGAGGTACATGAACCCGGCATCAACCGGTAAAATCCATGTAAGGTTGTAATTCAGGTTGACCTATCCATCTTGCCCCATCGACCGAGCTGTACTATAAACATCAAATGGCGTGGTGTAACTTGGCACTGTGGTTGCATACCTGATAGTCACATTACTATCTTTTGAGAAGGTCACCCCAGCGCTAGCACCAAATATGTATGGGGAATCATCGTCCCATGAGCGGTAAAAGCCCGAGTCATCTTTCGGGGAAATGGCTTGGCCCCCGGCATTGAGCCGGTACATAGTCTGGAAGCCTATTTCAGTGGCAAATTTGAATGGAGCTATGTTATCATCATGGACAAATATTGCGTCCGCTGTTGTGAAGATGTCAGGCGTGGGCACAATCTCAATGCCATTGATAAACGCATAAGAACCATTCTGATATGATTCTGGGGCAAAGGTGAGGTCCAAGCTGCCTGAAGAAACATTCACCGAGAATTCACGGATAAGGTAGGAAGAATTGGTCGCCGGAGCTGTTTGTGAAGCATTGAAGCCATTTAAGAGGACAAGATTTCCTGTCGTGACACCAAAGAAGGCATCGGAGACAGCATAGTTTCCATAAGCAACCGGATAGAAGTAGAGGCGTAAAAACATGCGGCCTGGGCTAATAGGCAAGGAATAGGTGTAATTTGAAGTGAAGATGCGTGCATTCATATAAGGGACCATGGAGGGGAGGGAAGGGTCTTGGTATGAAGCATTGGCTGCAACTCCTTTCACCGATGGCACGAACTTGGAGCCGATTTCCCCATCCCAAGTACGACCACCACTCTCATCATCACCATCGTATTGGCTTGATCCTCCACAATTTAGGAGGATGAGGCCAGAGTCCATGGAGTTGTTATCAACCGCCATGGCAAGCGACAAGAGGAGAGCTAACAGTGTGAGGTTAACTGGTATGGTTGGGAATGCCATTGTTGTGGTTGGTGTACCAGGATAAAAAAATTGGAGACTTGAAGTTGCTACAGGATGCCTCTAGGAGCAGTTGCATGGTGCAAGAACATTGTGATTTTCTTGATGGGATTTGGGGCAAGAAAATGTCAGGAAAATTGGAGGACAGTAAGATGCCGAAGCATCTCGGAGCCCCGCCACACTGCAAGGAGATCACTTTTGGTGCTGCAAAAGACATGCGAAGGAACCAACTCTTTTATTATGACCACCAATAATCCCATGCTTCAAGTTGAACGACATGTCATCTATAGGAATTTAAAAACGATAACGAATTCATTCACCTGAGACTAGTGATTGAAATAGTTTTGATCCAAGATTCAAGTTCCAAACCAAAAATAATCTAACTCTAATTTCAGTTTAGATTGAAATGAGGCTGTATTTTCACATGCCCGATTCAACAACGCAAAACAAACACGCTCTACACGGAAGGATAAAAACTTAGTAATTTTCTATGAACCAGAAGAATTATCTTTATTTAGTAATATGGCGACAATCACATCGCGAGCAGCAGGTAATTAATTAGGAACTCTGGAGCTTAGCACTTGAACATAATGGCATGAAAACCTTGAAGATGGATGATGAACCACAAAACAATTAAAGGGGAGCTGGCTAGAGCGGGGCCGAGGTTAAGCAGTTCAACGGTGTAAAAGTTCTCAAAAATCATGAAAAATAATATATAGGAGCTTCATGCATGGTAACATATCACGGGCATCCACCAAAGGGATTGCAAAAGTACGACTTGGTTTTGCCTAGAGAAAGATCTAGAGAGAGATAGAGAGAGAGACCACGAAATTACCTTGAATCAATTGGTGAGATGCATGAGATGGATCTTCGATTCCTCTAGTCTTGCTCTATATAGTTAGTAATGCAACTTGGGGAAGCGCCTGCTTCGTTTATATAGACTTAACAGCTAACGAATGCATGCATTCTTGATCAGATTCATGCATGCATCTATTGGTGTTGATTGATGAACTTTTCCTTCCCTGCACAACCAGGTTTCTTATAGTCAGGTTTCTTACAAATTAAAGAAGTCTGATGGTGTGAACGCTTGCTTTGGTCTGACTGACCATTATTAGTTTGAACGCTGATGTTGAATAGTTTTCTCGATCCAGCTGGTTTCCCAGCTAAGTCATCAATCAATCAGTCAACACAATTAAACAAAGATTTGAAGATTTCTTCTTCGTACCAACCCACTGATTTTGGATCAGATTTGGAGTCGGTAGTGGATGGTTGACCGACGAAGTATGTAGGTAGGCGGTGGCAGTGGCGGTGACGGGGGGTGAGGTCGCATGCAGTCGTCGAGGACCGTCGACGGGGAGCGCATGCCTGCATTCAATTTCAGAACCTGAATTTTCTCAGACCACTAGCTTCCTTCCCTTCCAGTTTAGACTTTAGACCATCGATATCAATCATTCATTCTCCCTCAATTTTCTACGCCTCCATTCCACAATGTAGTGCTTCCTCTATCCTCGTGCTTCAACTTTGACCGTAAATTTACCCAAGGAGACCGTTTGCGGCGGGAGCAAAAGTTATACCACTGAATTCGTATTCAAAAGAAGCTTTCAATCATGTAATTTTTTCTCCCGCCGCAATCGGTCTCGTGGGTTAAATTTATGGTCAAAGTTGGACCTCGGGAAGCGTGGGCGCACTATATTTCGGAATGGAGGGAGTATGACACACACACACACACATACACACACACACAAACGCGCACGCACAGTAACAACATAGTGAGTTCTGAATGTGCAGCAGGTCCTTGTGCTGCAAAGGGCTTCTTGATTAATTTGCTAATCACAGTACAACAGTTTCCTCCCCAATGAAATTAGAAATATGTACATAGTTGCCAAAAAAGAAAAAAAGAAAACCTCTATACATCAGAGAGAGAAGCCAGCCACCGTCAGAGCACAGCTGTACACACAGGACTTATGCACTGCATGTGCATCGCCAACAGAACAGAGTACTCACCTCTATAGACACAACAACAAGCTCTCCTGTTGGTCTCGCTCTCCGCTTGACGTGCGGCGCCGGCCATCTTCGGTCGCGGCGTGGCCGTGCTAGTGCCACCCAGGCGCTGGTATCCACCGGCCGTCCCCTGCCATCCTCCACCCCGGCCATGGCAGGGCAGCCACACCCCCTCCGGCGTCGTCCTGTTTCGAAGTTGGTTCCTCGAGTTACTCCCCTACGGCGGGCTCTGAGGACCGCGTCTCGCTCTCGGAGCTGGTCTACGACATTGATGACACCCCGCAGTCCTCGCCTAGGATGCTTGCGCGTGCCTCCTTTGCCTCCTGTGCATCGGTCTCCGGCGCGGCCAAGGCTGCTCTCTCTGGTGGTTGCCCCGGAGCAGGCTGCCACCCCGCCGCCCACCTCTTTGGAGCAGCGGCTTGATGGCCCTCGCCATACTGCAGCGCCCCATACCGTGGCAGATGTGGAGGGCTGGCAAGTGGTCAGCAGGGGTGGACGGCATGGGCATGCACTGCCATCTCAGAAAGAGGCATTCATGGCGCACCAACGTGCTGCTGCCGGCAATAATGGCGGCGGGGGCTATAAGCAAGACCTCTTTGGCCGCTGCTTCAGATGCCTCGACCCCAAGCACAAGGTCGCTGTCTGCCGCAACCCAACGCGCTGCCTACACTGCCTCCGAGAGCGCCACACTGCGCGTTTCTGCCACCGCAAGCACCTCCCTCGTGCTCTGCTGTCCGAGCTTGACAGCCCGCCTCCCCGCCCGCGACGCCAAGGCCAGCCGTCGGTGCACTCCACTCCAGGCTGGTGTTCCCGCCGGACCAACCTGTCTCCACCCTCGCCCCGGTTCACTCGCGTCTCTGCTTCCCTTCGCAGAACACCGAGGCCGCCGCTGCCGGGTCCGGACGTTGCTCCTGCCCCGGTCTCTACGGTCATGGCCTCCAACCATGTCCTGGCCTCGGCTGCGCGCAGGGCAAGGATGACCAAGTGCCTCATCGACCAAGGTGCCGAGATGGAGGCCGAGGAGCTGCCTCTGCGCGGGTCCGCCCTGATGCTCTTCGTCGCCAGTACTCGCCCTGCCCTTGTGCCAACAAACATCGCCGAGAGCATCACCTCGGAGTTCCCGGACATGCTGGCCAGCGCGTTCCAGGTGTCGCTCTTCCACGACGGGTTCTTCGTCCGCTTCTTCAACGACCAATGTTTTCGCGCCGCCGCCGACAAGAACATGCTGCACTTCCATGGCGTCCCCATCATCGTGCGTCATTGGTTAGGCCTCTCCTTCGCCACCTCCCACGCCAACCGCTACAGCGTATGCCTGTTCCTCGAGGACCTGCCGCCGCAACCCTGGTCCATCGACAGGGTGCAATGTATGCTGCCGGAGTGTCTCATCTATCGCATCGCAACGGAGACTCTTGATAAGGAGGATCTCTCCTACTTCGTGCCATGGCATGGGTCGAGGACCTCGAGGAGGTGCCCAGGTCACCACCCTCACCGTGCACGGCGAACCAAGGCCATGCTCAAACCCCCTTGTCCATGTCTCCATGCCGGTGGGCTTCTCGGAGGGTGGAGGCATGGAGGAGTCATGTGCCTGCACTGACCACATCCCACGTTTGCTCCACCATAAGGTGCTTGTCCATATGGACTCGGCGGCCTTCTACACAGCGCGGCCAGCAGGGGCGATGCGGCGTTTCGAGCCGCAAGGCGACGACGACGACCAAGGTGGCGATGAGGACGGCCCAGCTCCAGAGGAGCACCCGACACCCTGGGAGCGTGGGTTTGCCGACGACGACTACAGACGCCACCATGAGGCCTAGTCCTTGCCCCTCTCCGAGCGCCGCCATGCTCATGGGCGGCACAGTGAAGGATCGTGGCACAACCGCTAGTGCTTACCTCCAGCCCTAACGGCTTTCCTGTGCCGGCAACTGCGGCCGTGAGGGACGTTGCTGCTGCCTCTCCACGAGCTGACGCCGTCTGCTCTAGCACTGTGGCGCTAGTTGGACCCGTGCCTGCTGTGCTGTTCGTCCCTCCTATGGAGCCAGGCCATGCGCTCCCTGTCAACTGTCGAGATCACCAGACAAGATGACAGGGCTGCCATGCAGTTTGCCCTGCCAAAGATAATGATAGGCACCCTATGCGATGCTCCTGAGAGCATCTCCAACAGCCGCCCAATGCGTGGCGCCCAAAAAAGGGTTTACAGCGGGCAAGTAGTTTTTTTTAGGGCGCTAGAAGACGTTTGCTCCAACAAGCGCTGCAAAATATGCTGCGCGCGCGAGTCCAGCGGTCCCAATCAAGCGGTCCCATTTGCAGCAGCCCAGAGTTTACAGCGCGCGTGACCGGACGCACTAAATATGCTGCGCGTGATGCCTTTTTAATGCGCGCGCTGCATTAGTTATAGCGCGCGCGCTCTTTTTGTGCGGCTGCTGGAGATTCCAAATCGGGTCCGCGCGCGCTAAAAGCAGTTTTTATCCCGCGTGTTGCTTATATAGCGCTTCTGTTGGAGATGCTCTGAGCCCTCGGAGTCCAGCCTGCTACTTGCCCCTCTCGTGCCTACGTGGTGGGCTGATCTACAGCCCCATCGGCTGCACGGGCCTGCTCAAGATGGAGGACCTCGCCAGTAAACCACGTCATGGCTGATGCCCAGCTGGACACCGTGGGGCCAGTGCCCCCGCATCAGTCCACGTTCGAGGTGGGGGCTCACACTGATGCGACCCAGGCAGCTTCGTCGGTTCGCTCCTCGGCCTCTCGGGCCGTGGGCGACTTGCTGCTTCCTACTGGGTTGGGCCGTGCTTCAGGCCTTGATGCTACGCGAACGCCCGACCGACTGCCTACTGTGAGCCAGCTTGACCAGCTCAACCAGATCGCTTTCTTGCCGCCGCCCAACCCGATTCAGGAACTGCTCTGTGATACGTCTTTAACGTATTTATAATTTTTTTATTGCATCATGCTATTATATTATCATTCTTACATGCTTTGGCCATAATTTTATATTATTTTTCTGGACTAACATATTAATCCAGTGCCCAGTGTCAGTTGCTGTTTTCTATTTGTTTTTGGTTTTGCAGAAAATCGATACCTACGAAGGTCCAAACACGATGTAACTTTTTGACGATTTTTTCTGTAACATAAGAGACCCTAAAAGCCTCGGGAGACAATGATAAGACGGTCGAGGGCCGCACAAGGCCAGGTGGTGTGACCTTTGGGGGGAGGTGGGGGGGCACCCAGGCTTGGCCTTTAAATACACATATATTCTGAAACCATCGGAGCAAGACCCGAAATAATTTTATCGCCATCCCAAGCCTCTGTTCCGAAGCGATCCCATCTGGAGGCCTGTTCCGGAGTTCTGCCAGAGGAGGAAGCCATTGGGGTGGCCATCTTCATCAACCTTGCTGCCTCTATATATGATGGTGTGTGAGTAGTTCTTTTTTGACCTACGGGTCCATAGTAGTAGCTAGATGGCTTTCTCTCTCTCTCTTTTGGATCTTCAATACCATGTTCTCGTTTGAGATCAATCCGATGTAATTCTTGTGGTGTGTTTGTTGGGATCTGATGAATTGTGGATTTATGATCAGATTGTTCATTGAATTATATTGAATCTCTTGAAATTTCTTTCCTGCATAATTAAATAGTTTTGTATTTGTCTCTGATCTATCCGTCTACTTTGGCCAAGTGTGATTGATTTATCTTCAGTTGGAGAGGTGCTTTGTAGTGGGTTCAATCTGGCGGTGGTTTCCATATCACAGTGACAGAAAGGGACAAGACACGTATTTGTATTGTTGTCACTAAGGATAAAACAACGGGGTTCAATCTTATTAATAGATTTCTTCTTGTCTACATTATGTCATCTTCCTTATTGCATTACTCTGTTTCTTATAAACTTAATACTTTGAGATGCATGCTGCATAGCGGTCTTGGGGTGGAGTAATAGTAGTAGATGTCAGTAAGTTTAACGGTCTACTTATCACGGATGTAATGCCTATGTGAGATTATGCCATGAATGATAATAGTTATAAATTGCCACTATTCTGTCAATTGCCCAATAGTAATTTATTACCATGCCATTACTTGCTTTCGAGAGAGATGCCACTAGTGAACCTATGGCCCCCGAGTCCTTTCTCCATTAATACAAAAACTCCTAAAAATTGCTCTTTTATTTTCCTTTTTGCCATTTTATTACCATCACTATCTATTTGCTTTTAATCTTGTAACTGGCAAGACGAGGGGACAGACAACCCCCTTGCCAAGTTGGGTGCAAGCATTTGTTTTATGTTTGTGTGCAGGTGCTGCTCACGTTGTTATCTTAGTGACTCCTACTGGTTCGATAAATCTTGGTTCTTAACTGAGAGAAATACTTTCTGCTGCTGTGCTATATCACCTTTCCTCTTCGGGGAATCCAACAACTCCTACGGGAGTAGCAGAAGAATTTCTGCCGCCGTTGCTGGGGAGTCTACATCTACCAAATTAGGTGCCTGCACACAAACGCTTTATTTGCTTGTTTTGTTTTCTTGTCTAGTTGCCTTTTGTCTTTTTATTTGTCTTCTTTTTTATTTGCTAAAATTTTCAAAATACCAAAAAAAATCTTATGTTGTTATTCTGTTTTGTTGCTATCATGGATCCTTCTCCACTAGCTGGACTTTTCAAAAATCCTAATTATGATAAATCAATTGCTAGTGATAAAAATGCTATGAAGTGTTAAAAAAAGAATTTTATAAAATGACTAATGAAAGTTCCTTGAATGAAAAGCATGATTGCCATGATATTAGTATGAATTCCATGAATATCGATTGTGCTAATGATATGCAAAACTATAAGTTTGGGGATTATGAGTTTGATGAGCGCGATATTTTTAGTTCCCCTACTAATGAAGAAATTATTAAAAAAATGCTATTGGAATATGCTAATTGGATGAAAAATATGATTGGGATAGACATGATGATTTTTATTATTCAAGTGATGAAGATGACATAGTTGATGAAAATATTGCTCTTTACGGGGACACTATGTCCGTTGGCACTATTGATGATGATTTTGTTATACCAACTACTAATTATAATGATCATGATTGGGAAGATAATTATGATGCTTCTTTTGATTTTGAAAATTTATTTGATTCTCATGATGAATCTATTACTGATAATAATGTTTGCAATACTATTGAAAGTGGGTTTGAAAGAGTGTCAACTTTAGGTAAAAAGAATCCCACATGTTTGAAGAATATTCAATCTTATGAAATTTTTGATAAAAGTGGGTTTGCAGAGGTCATGACTTTAGTTGATGTTAATCCCACTATCTTGGAAGATTATAAAATATGCATGCATGTGGATCATGAAGAGAATGTTTTACATGATAGCTATATTATTGAATTTGATTATGATCCTACATGTAATTATTTTGAGAGAGGCAAACTTGGTTATAGAAATCTGCATGTCACTAAATTACCTATGTTTAAGTTAAAATTGTCAAAGTTTTATTCTTCTTCCTCGCATATGCTAGGTATTGCTTACCTTGATAATTTGTTTACTTATAAGATGCTTATGCATAGGAAGTGGGTTAGACTTAAATGTGCTTGTTACATGTTTTTTATGTTCTCTTTTGTGCTTCAATTCTTGTCTTTTATGTGAGCATCATTAAAACCTCAAGTCTATCTTAATGTCTATAAAGATAGAGCTTGTTGGGAGACAACCCAATAGTTATTATTTTATTTTGTTTTCAGTATGTCAACAGGATTATTTCTACTGTAGTAATTGTGTATGTACCTTTTATTTTATTTTTGTGCCAAGTTAAACCTTTGGGGTGATGCAAATGCTTGTTGATTTGATTCTGTGCAGAAACAAAAACTTTTGCGTCTTGTAATTGAATTGTTTCTCTTTACTGGAACGTGATCAATCGCTGAAATTTTTACACAATGCTGAGTTACAAATTGTCTGCGTTTTCCTAAGTTTTTAGAGTTTTCAGAGTTGCAGAAGTATGACGATAAATTACATCTTTACGTATGGTTCTGTTTTCGACAGATTCTATTTTGTTTTCTTAGTTTGCTTGTTTTGGAGTTTCCATGACTTATATTGGGGGATATAAATTGTGAAAATGATAGAATACAATTGACAACAATTGTGAATAATTATAAATCTTGCCTTGATAGTACATGAGTAAATGATTTATTTTTATACTAACCCATCTCATGAGTTCCGTTAAGTTTTGTGTGAATGAAATTTTTAAGTTTTGAGTGAGATGACGATAGAAGGAGAACAAAGAGTGGCAAGATCCTAAGCTTGGGGATGCCCAAGACATCCCAAGGTAATATCTAAGGAAGACTCAAGCATCTAAGCTTAGGGATGCCCCGGATGGCATCCCCCTTTTCGTCTTCAACACTATCGGTAATCCTACTTGGAGCTATATTTTTATTCTTCACATGATATGTGTTTTTGCTTGGAGCATCATTTGTTTTTGTTTGGTTTGTTTTCTTGTTTACATAGTCATTGTTTCCTGATCACACCTATTAAGAGAGACACACACTCGTCTTATATTTATAGAATGCTCATTTGTTCATCACTTATATTTATCTGAGTTGAGGCAATTGGTCTTGTACTTCACTTAAATTTGTTAGAGCACGGTGATATGCTTTTGTAAAAATGATTAGGACTCTCTTGCTTCACTTATATCTTTTTAGAGAGTTGAATAGTAATTGATAATTTGCATGAATTATGTGTTGGTCCAAAAATAATGGGTATGTAAGAGTGGTATAATAAAAACTTGCATGGAACTTGTAGATCACTGAACTAGATAAATTTGATTATTTGCAATAGTTTTGCGATATTGCGGTATTGATATGTAATTGTGTAAGTGGATGGTTATAGTTAAGTAAGAATGTTGGTGCTAAATTTTGTGAGATCGCATTCATGAAAAGTGATAATTATTGGTATTAGCTAGGAAGTCCGAGTATGAGATACTTTGAAGTGACGTTCATGTGTGTTCGGATCGGGGGTGCGCGATGGTTAACTCCTTCCAACCTCCCCCCTAGGGGCATGCGAGTCGTGCTTGCTTTGAGGGCTACTAGATTTTCACAATAAATACTTGAGTTCTTTATGACTAATGTGAGTTCGCGGTCTTTTTGCACTTCCACCTATCCATATTTTGCTAGCCTCTTTGGTACCGTGCATTACCCACTTTCACCTCGAGATTTGGCGCATACTTCACCGGTGCATCCAAATCCCGTGAGATGACACGCTCTCTCACACATAAACCTCATTATATCCTCCTCAAAACAGCCACCATACCTACCTATTATGGCATTTCAATAGCCATTCCGAGATATATTACCATGCAACTTCCATTATTACTATTCATTACATGACTTGAGCATTCATAGTTATTTTTCTTTGCATGATCATATAGAGCTGACATGATTTTTGTGGCAAAGCCACCGTTCATCATTGTAATACATGTTACGCCAGGTCATTGCATATCCTGGTACACTACCAGAGGCATTCATTTGTAGTCATCATTTTCAATTTGAGTTGTAAGTAAATAAAAGTGTGATGATCATCATTATTAGAGTGTTTCCCTACCAGTGAGGATAAAAAAAAGGCCAAAAAGAGCCCACCAAAAAAAATGAGAGAAAAAGAGAGAGGGGGCACACTACTATCATTTTTCCACACTTGTGCTTCAAAGTAGCACCATGTACTTCATATAGAGAGTTTTCATATACTTCATGATTATGCTAGTGGGATCTTTACATTATAGAACTTCGCTTGTATATTCTGATGACGAGCTTCCTCAAATGCTCGAGGTCTTCATGAGCAAGCAAGTTGGATGCGCGCCCGCTTAGTTGCATTAGGAGAGCTTTTATACATTTATAGCTCTAGTGCATCCGCTTCATGGCAATCCCTACTCCTCACATTGACATCGATTGTAAGACCTCTCCATTGCCAAACGATCAAGCCTCGTTGATGTGAGACTTTCTTATATTTTTTTCTTCTTTAAATCCCCATCATCATTTTCATTGCCATCCAAAGTGCTAAGACCGTGGCTCACGCTTAAGTAGTGCGTGAGAGTTGAAAGCTGGAGCGAGAAAAGTATGATTTAATTGCTTGGTTTGGCACCGGGATTGTTCATGAATTTTTATCTTTATACTAGGAAGACCGAGCGTACCATGCTTATCATGATTAAGTGTTTGGGGGATTACATTCTTTAGCATTTTTTATTCTAAAAGGCAATGATTGTTCATTTGTGTGATTATGTATTATTATCTTTATGTCAAATTGATAGACTGTTGCCTTGAATCATTTGGATCCTAAGTTCATACTATGAGTTACATTAATTGATCAAGAACATGCTAGGTAGCATTCAATATCAAAAAATATTTTTGTTTATCATTTACCTACTCGAGGATGAGCAGGAATTAAGCTTGGGGATGCTGATACGTCTCTGACGTATCTATAATTTTTTATTATTTCACGCTATTATATTATCATTCTTACATGCTTTGTCCATCATTTTATACTATTTTTCTAGACTAATATATTAATCCAGTGCCCAGTGAAAGTTGTTGTTTTCTGCTTGTTTTGGTTTTACAGAAAATTGATACCTACAAAGGTCCAAATATGATGAAACATTTGGACGATTTATCCTGGAACATAAGAGACCTTGGAAGCTTCGGAAGACAACGAGAAGATGCTCGACGGCCCCACAAGGCCAGGTGGCGCGCCCTGGGGGGCGCCACCCAGGCTTGTGAGCCTCTCGAACCTCCGTTTGCCCTAATTCTTGGTCTATAAATATACATATATTCTGAAACCTTCAGAGCGAGACCCGAAACAATTTTATCGCCGCCGCAAGCCTCTGTTCCGAAGCGATCCCATCTGGAGCCCTGTTCTGGAGTTCTGCCGGAGGGGGAAGCCATTGGGGTGGCCATCTTCATCAACCTTACTGCCTCCATGATGGTGTGTGAGTAGTTCTTTCAATACCTATGGGTCCATAGTAGTAACTAGATGGCTTTCTCTCTCTCTCTCTTTTGGATCTTCAATACCATGTTCTCGTTTGAGATCAATCCGATGTAATTCTTGTGCTGTGTTTGTTGGGATCCGATGAATTGTGGATTTATGATTTGATTGTTCATTGAATTATATTGAATCTCTTGATGTTTCTTTGCTGCATAATTAAATAGCTTTGTATTTCTCTCCGATCTATCCGTCTACTTTGGCCAAGTGTGATTGATTTATCTTCAGTGGGAGAGGTGCTTTGTAGTGGGCTCAATCTGGCGGTGGTTTCTATATCCCAATGACAGAAAGGGACAAGACACATCTTTTTATTGTTGTCACTAAGAATAAAAAGATGGGGTTTAATATTATTAATAGATTTCTTCTTGTGTACATTATGTCATCTTGCTTATTGCATTACTCTGTTTCTTGTAAACTTAATACTTTGAGATGCATGCTGGATAGCGGCCTTGGGATGCAGTAATAGTAATAGATGTCAGTAAGTTTAACGGTCTACTTATCACGAACGTAATGCCTATGTGAGATTATGCCTTGAATGATCATAGTTATAAATTGCCACTATTCTATCAATTGTCCAACAGTAATTTGTTACCATGCCATTACCTGCTTTCGAGAAAGATGCCACTAGTGAACCTATGGCCCTTGGGTCCATTATCCATTAATACAAAAACTTCTAAAAATTGCTTTTTATTTTCCTTTACTTTTTTGCCATTATATTATCATCACTATCTATTTGCTTTTAATCTTGTAACAAGCAAGACAAGAGGACTGACAACCCCCTTGCCAAGTTGGGTGCAAGCATTTGTTTTATGTTTGTGTGCAGGTGTTGTTCATGTTGTTAGCTTAGTGTCTCCTACTAGTTCGATAAACCTTGGTTCTTAACTGAGAGAAATACTCTCTGTTGCTGTGCTACATCACCTTTCCTCTTCGTGGAATCCAACAACTCCTACGGGAGTAGCACTCTGTCGCCTAACATCCTCTGTCCCTGCACCGCTACTCGCCGGACCAAGATCCGCCCCCAAGCCACCCAAACAAAAGCGCCAGCGCCGCCCGCCGGCGACGGCTACCAGGCAGAGCCTAAGGTTCCAGGGTAGAAAAGATGCTGTCACTGGAGGCGGAAACACCTCCCTTCGGCTTGCACGACGCCTTCTCGTTGGCAAGCGGGGGCTGGCCATTGCAAAGCCGGGGGAGGAAGAAGAAGAAGAGGCGCTCGAGCGATACAAGCTAACTTTCAAGAAGCCCCTCTCAGACAGCCAAATCAACGTCCTCTCCACCTTGGCCAAATCGGCCACTGTCAGGTCTGCAGCAAGGGCAGGCATGCCTGATGCTGTTTCTGCTGCTGTACTGCCGCTGTCGAGTTTAGTTTCATGATTAGTTCCAGTATTCTAGTTTGGAATGTGAGGGGGCTGAACAACGCAACACGCCGTGGGGTTGTCCGAAGCATTTCTTTGTTGCATAATCCGGCAATTATATGTCTTCAAGAATCAAAGCTAGTTGTTGTAGACCGGCCAACCATCAGTCAAATTTGTGGCCCTAGATGTTCTGAATTTCTCTTTCAGCCTGCAATTGGAACAAGGGGTGGCATCATATTTGCTTGAGATCCTGATGTTGTAGATGTTACTCTTATTGACTGTCAAAATTTGTTTGTTGCTGCGGATTGCTGCTGGAGACTGACGGATACGAGATTCAGAGTTGCCACAGTGTATGGTCCTCAATCCGATGCAGAAAAGCTGAAGTTCTTGGATGACTTGAGACCGTTGTATTCCTCCAATTTGCCTTGCATCTTCACTGGGGGTCTCAACCTAATAGCTGAGGCTGCTAACAAAAATAACAACAACTTGAACAGAAGAACAATGGCTGCCTTCAGAAGATTTATAAATGAGCTTGAGCTGAGAGAGATGTACTTGCACGGAAGAAAATACACTTGGACCAACGAGCAACAGCTTGCTATGAATGTTAAGTTGGACAGGGTGCTCTTCAACGATCCGTTTATGTTGGCGCACCCTTGCTGCATTCTTGCCGCTCTTTCTATGGATCTTTTCGATCACTACCCCCTGCTCCTTTCAACTGATGCAACCTTTCAGCCGCCAAGACAATTTCGATTTGATAATTACTGGAGTACTTTTGAGGGCTTCTCCCAGGTGGTACTCGATTGCTGGTCGCAGCCCACAGCATGTACTAACCCTTACCTCAGGTTGCACTGCCAGCTCACTAGAACGGCTAGGTCCTTAATAAAATGGAGTTCTACCCACATTGGTGACCTCAGGCTTCGTGCTGCAATTTCCAGTGAACTGATTGGAAGGTTCGGTGCTGCTCTAGATGAGAGAGACCTAACCGATGGGGAGAGACTGCTCAGGTCAACACTCAAAATGAACCATAGAGCAAGATTCATTCGCATACGATCTCAAGGTAGATCATCCTGTACTTTGCACTCCATCACAATCAATATAATCGAAGCATGACGTAGGGTTCTACCTCTTAGAAAGGGCCTGAACCTGGGTAAAACACGGTGTCCCTCTTTGTCCTGTTACCATCTAGCTTAGATCACCAGCTTGGGACCCCCTACCCGAATCTGCCGGATTCAACTCCGACACTAAGGCTATGACGGAGCAAATAATATGAGAGGGGAGTGGAATGGGCTAAAGTATCTAATTCCCCAAGAGTGTCCGTATGCATATTACATTCATTGTCTAGCTCGTCAAGTGCAATTTGCTCTTGTTGCTGCTTCAAGGGAGGTACACGAGGTCCACAATTTTTTTCAGCATGCAAATTTCATTGTAAATACGGTTAGTGCATCTCCCAAACGCAATGATAAGCTACTAGAAAACTAGGCTGCCAAAATTGCTAGAGAGATTGAACTAAGAGAGCTTGACACAGGATGAGGAGCGAATCAAATTGGATCTTTACAAAGGGCCAGAGACACGAGATGGAGTTCCCAGTATAAGTCAATCAAAAGTTTGCTAAAGATGTTTGCTGCAACTGTTTCAGTGCTAAGAAGTGTAGCAAATGATTGCTCAGCTACAAGGAATTCAAGAGGAGCTGCTGGAGGTGCCCTGAGGATCCTAATCACATTTGATTTTAACTTCAATTTTCACCTACTGGAAAGAATTATGAAAATCATGGATGTGTTGTGTGTCAAACTTCAAAATAGAACTTTGGATATTGCAATGAACAAAGTTGTTGCTTGCTGAGCTGAGAGAAGATGGATGGGAAAGTCTTTTTGAAGATGTTAAATCTTTTTGTGTGAAACATGAAATTGACATCCCGGACATGGTTCAAAAGTATGCCTCTTTCCCTATCCCTCTATGTTTATTTAAATTACAATGTAGATATTTAGTTACTTCCAGACTTACTCATTAGTGTTTAAATCATGCAACTAATTCATGTTTTTTCATATATATTGCAATTTTAGGTATGTTGATGTAACAAAATCTTGAAATAAGCATGACAACACCACTGTTATCCATCATTACAAAGTAGATGTGTTTAATGTTGCAATAGATCAACAAGTGATCGAGTTGAATGAACGATTCAGTTCTCAAGTAACAAAGCTCCTAGATCCTTGTTCATCATTGGACCCGAGACATGACTCCTTCGACAAGTCAAAGATGTGCAGTCTAGTGGAAAAATTACATCCTGCTGATTTTTCTAGTCAAGAAAGAGATCGGTTGGAGTGCGAGCTACCACATTTCTAGCTTGATATATTCATCCATCCAGAGATCAAAATCTGCAAATCACTTACTGATTTGACAAAAGGAATAGTTAAGACTGGCAAGTCTTCTCACTATCCAATGGTTGAGAGATTGTTACAATTAGTGATAACTCTCGTGGTGTCAACTGCAATAGCAGAGCGAGCCTTTTCCACGATGAAACTTGTCAAGACATGTCTTCGAACTAAATTGGGGGATGATTTTCTTTGTCAATGCACCATAGTCTACATTGACAAGGAACTAGCAGCCAAGTTTAACTCTGAAGAAATTGATGACGCGGCTAGCAAAATTGAATTTAATTCTGGGTTTCACTTTAGCCAAAGGTTCTAAGTGCCATTCGTGTGTGCAATCTAAGAAATCTCGCAAGCCTCACAAGGCTGCGCAGGAGAGACACTTGGTGCCACTAGAACTCATACATTCTGATCATTGTGAGATGAATGGTGTGTTAACTAAAGGTGGAAAGAAATACTTCATGACATTGATAGATGATTCCACTAGATATTGCTATGTGTATCTGTTAAATACTAAAGATGAGGCTCTACACTACTTTAAAATCTATAAGGCAGAAGTTGAGAATCAACTTGAAAAGAAAATTAAACGAGTCCGGTCAGATCATGGTGGAGAGTACTTCTCGAATGAGTTTGATTCTTTCTGTGCGGAACACGGCATTATTCATGAGAGGGCGCCTCCCTATTCACCCCAGTCAAACGGGGTGCCGAACGGAAAAACCATACTCTAATTTATTTGGTTAACGCCATGTTAGATTCATCAGGTTTATCCAAGGCATGGTGGGGGGAGGCTATATTGACATCATGTCATGTCCTGAGTAAAGTTCCAACAAAGGATAATGAGATCACTCCCTATGAGAAATGGGAGAAGAGAAGGATGACACTCTCGTACTTGCGTACTTGGGGTTGCTTGGCAAAAGTCAATGTGCCAATCCCCAAAAAGCGTAAGCTTGGGCCAAAGACCGTGGACTGCGTTAATTTGGGCTACGCTAAGAATAGCGTTGGCTATATATTTCAAGTAGTGAAATCTGAGGTACCTGACGTGAAGGTCGGTACAATTATGGAGTGTAAGGATGCTACATTCTTTGAGGATATTTTTCCTATGAGAGATATGCAAAGCACTTCTAGACAGGAATCTGAGGAGACTCCTGAGCCTGCAATTCCTATGGAATACTATGAACAAACACATGATGAAAATCCTGAGGAGGATGATGAGGAAACCCTTGGTAGGGGCAAGAGACAAAGGACTGCAAAGAGCTTTGGTGATGATTTCCTTGTGTACCTCATGGATGATACTCCCACTTCTATTTCAGAAGCGTATGCATCTCTAGATGCTGACTACTAGAAGGATGCGGTCCGTAGTGAGATGGATTCTATCATGGCTAACGGGACTTGGGAAATTACTAAAAGCCCCTATGGTTGCAAACCATTGGGATGTAAGTGGGTGTTCAAAAAGAAGCTTAGGCCCGATGGTATGATTGAAAAGTACAAGGCTAGGCTTGTGGCCAAGGGTTATGCCCAGAAAGAAGAAGAAGATTTCTTTGATACTTATTCACCTGTGGCCAGACTGACCACCATTCGAGTATTACTCTCGTTGGCGACCTCGCATGGTCTTCTCGTCCACTAGATGGATGTTAAGACGGCTTTCCTGAATGGAGATCTAGTCGAGGAAATCTACATGCAACAGCCAGATGGCTTTGTGATAGATGGTCAGGAAGGAAAGGTGTGTAAGTTGCTGAAATCTTTATATGGCCTAAGACAAGCACCTGTGTAATGGCATGAGAAATTTAATACAACTTTGACATCTGTTGGCTTCGTTGTTAATGAAGCTGATAAATGTGTATACTATCGCCATGGTGGGGGCGAAGGAGTTATACTATGCTTGTATGTTGATGACATACTGATATTTGAAACCAACCTCAAAGTCATTGAGGAGGTTAAGTCGTTCTTATCTCAGAACTTTGAGATGAAGGACCTTGGTGTGGCTGATATTATCTTGAACATCAAGTTACTGAGAGATGATGAGGGTGGAATTACACTTCTGCAATCCCATTATGTTGAGAAGGTTTCGAGTCGTTTTGGATATTCGGACTGCAAACCATCTCAAACACCATATGATCCTAGTGTGTTGATTCAAAAGTTCGAAGGCACAGCCAAAGATCAATTGAGATACTCTCAAATTATTGGTTCACTCATGTATCTAGCGAGCGCAATGAGGCCTGATATCACGTTTGCTGTGAGCAAACTGAGCCAGTTTGTTTCCAATCCGGGTGATGTACATTGGCGTGCTGTTCAAAGAATTATGCGCTATCTCAAAGGTACTATGAATTATGGACTTCACTATACCGGATACCTTTCGGTACTTGAAGGGTATAGTGATGCGAATTGGATCTCTGATGCTGATGAGATGAAGGCCACAACTGGGTATATATTTACTCTTGGAGGTGGCGCTGTTTCCTGGAAGTCTTGCAAGCAAACGATCCTAACGAGATCGATAATGGAAGCAGAATTAACAGCATTAGACACATCTGGTGTCAAAGCAGAATGGCTTTGAGATCTTTTGATGGAGTTGCCAGTGGTTGAGAATCCGGTTCCAGCTATCCGTATGAACTGTGGCAATCAGATAGTTATTGCCAAAGTAAAGAGTTCAAAGGACAATATGAAGTCCAACAAACATATAAGAATGAGATTGAAAGCTGTCAAACGTTTAAGAAACTCCGGAGTGATAGCGTTGGATTATATCCAAACGGCTAAGAATCTGGCAGATCCCTTTACTAAAGGGCTATCACGTGTTGTGATAGATAATGCATCGAGGGAGATTGGTATGAGACCCACATGAGTTGCCATGGTGGTAACCCAACCTATATGATCGGAGATCCCGTGAAGTAGGACCTGGGAAAAACAAGCCAGTGGTGAATTGAGGAGAGTAACTTTACTAACCCACTCCGTTGGAGATGCAATACTCTCGGAAACTGTATGGTAGGTTGACTACTGTCTTAATGTGTTCCAAGGATTATATATATAAGCAAGATGCTATCCTACAGAGCGATCTTTGGAGGAACACGCCTATATGAGCCCGACTGCTGGTCGCAGTCTATGAGATTGGGGTGATCTCTAGCAAGCTCATGAATAGGCCAGGAGTGTGACTAATATGCTCCACCTGAGGGGTCAGCTTTCAACAGCCTAGTACTAGTAAGACATGTGGTGAAACTTCTTTATGCCAAACTGACAATTCAAGGCATAGTCCATTGCTCAGTTGTGAAGGAGTGTAGCTATTTGCTCTAGGTGGAGTTCAACCTTAACATGTCTCCACTGAAATACTAGTATATCAAAACAGTGTTTGGAACAAAGGACAAAATGGGCCCTTGAGATCTGGTGGGGGATTGTTGAAATATGAGGGTGGGCCTTGGGCCCATCTAACAATTTCTGGAAAATATCTAAGGGCCCATGTGGGTTGTATGGCACTAGGTGTGCTGGGAAGTTTAGTCCCACATTGCTAGTTGGAGCGGAGTTGGACCTCCTTATAAGGGTTTCTCTTCCACATGCTATTGGAGCTTGAGAAGAGAAGTGGTTCCCACGCGCTCCTCCTCCGCCGCCTGCCTCGTCACGACGCGCCGTGGGTTGCGGGAATGAGCCGAGCCGAGCTCACACCTATGCGCTTATTTTTGCCAGTCAGGAACGGAGAGTCTTTGACAGCTGGACCATGATCTGAGACGTCGGATCGTGGGCTATTACCGACTCGAACGCGGTCTAGCCCACGTCTCTCTACGCGGCCGCGCCTATATATTGGAGGCGCAGGCCAACCCTAGCCGCCACTACGAACCAGATCGCATCTCTGCCTTCACGCCCACTGTCGTTCCTTTTGCTGCTGCTGTCGCCGGTGATCCCATCCCATCCACAGCGTACACGGTTGATGGAAGAGCAGGCCTCCGAAACCCCGCCTCTCCGGATCCTGTACGGGAGAGGGGCGATTAGGTTTTTGGGGAGCGTCTCCTACACGACTGCTCACCGCTGCATCGTCTACGTCCGTGTCATCTTCATCATCATGTCCACCGATGCCAAGAGAGCTGCCGCCGAGAAGGCTGCCGCTGATCAGAAGGCGGCCGAGGAGGCCGCCGCCGCTGCCGCTGCTACGGCCAACTGGCCGATTGGAGGTTATAAATCGCTTATCCCGCTCCTGTTTATTAATGTGTTAGCCGTACTACTGTTATACGTAGATGTATCTACTGTTTGCGTAGTATAGTTTTATATGATCGAATATGAGTATATGTTCAGTACTGTTAATGCCATGATCATGATTATTTCCTGGATTAATTTAATCGCAGTAGTTCACTTAATCAGAGGAATTACAAGCTCATGTGGATGTTGGATTACAGGGGCAGCAAAAAAAAGGGGATCAGGGGAGGAGCCTATACATGGTTGAGGTGGTTCGGTTGTACATCAAGCTAGAAAGGATTACATGGATTGGTAGCTACTTAAGATACAACAGCAACATCAAGAACAAGGATTGAGAGGAGTGCTAGAGGTGGAAGAGAGAAGGGAGACAGGAAAGAAGCCGCCGCCGCCAAAGCTGTGATCCATTTCCGGATGAACTGGTCGATGCCCTCCTGCTGCTATATATAGTGTGCTGCTGCGAGTTGGGCCAAGCCCGTTACCCATGGCCCAAGCCCCAGCCGATGGCAGCCTTGGCATGGTCGCTGACATCCTCTCCACTAATGACAAGGCTGAGGAGTTAATCCGACGAGTTAAAGGCTACAGCTAAGGCACAGGGTGGTCGCACGTTGCGGACGCTGCGCCACAGAACGTGCTGGCGGATTCACCCAGATGGTCTGATGCCTCCTCCAGGTGGGATCAAAATGCAGCCTCCAGCAGTCCATTTCTTCTTCGAGACTGATCAGTGACTCAAGCGTGGGCTGGGCAGCATAGTATCCCTGACAACTCCAGCGGTCTGCAGGGAATTTATATCTGTCAGATTATATGGTCCATAAATAAATACATAAAGATGGTCTATATATCTCCATGTTTGTATGCTCGGACGTACCATTGGTAAAGAAAGTTGACAAGCAGCAACATCAGCTGGTAGCGCGCACCAAAGATGCCTGCCTGCAACGCTAGGCTGGACAAACCAAGTTGGAGGCGTCTGACTGTTTAACTGATGGGAGGGAGCTTGTGTCAAGTCTTGTTTCCCGGTGAGCAACGGACGTTACCAGATCGTAACACAAAAAGGACATGAGATGGGAGGGAGCTAGATCGTAGCACAAAAAGGACATGGGATGGGAGGTAGGACCTCCATGCTATGGGAACCGGAAGGCGAAGACGCCATGGATCTGGGAGATGGATTTGGTTCGATTAACTGATGGGGATGGAGTCATTGGTCAGTGTTATGTTTGTTGTTGTGGGTGGGGCCTTTAATGGCTGATTGCGCGAATCTCCGCACAAACCATCAATCCAGATATAGGATCATATGGACATGAGAGCTAAAATGAATATCTAAGATGAAAATGCCTTTTCTCTAAAAAAAAAGTACACCTTTGCGTCTATGATGAAACTAAGTTTTTTCTTAATTTTAGTCCAACACAAAACCTCTCACTAACCTAATACAACATTAAGTATCATTGCAATATACAATATCTTCTCACAGGATTTCGTGTACTTACTAATATATCAATACATTCATACATACATACATACATGTATTACAAGCCCCACACACCCAAAAAAAAGTACTGTTTACAACTTCCTGTATGACTAAGCTCACAACAACCAGCAGATACGAATGCATCCACAAAAAGTTCAACTTATTGCTCGATGGTCAAAAATAATACAGTCTGACAAACAAAGCACAAAAGAGTATGTGTTAGCGAGGCCGGCACCATCTATGAGATAAAACAGTGCCAGTTATTTCAAATGGAACTAATTGCACCCTCATATATATGAGCAACGCTGTAGAGGCTAGCATATAAGTAATGTTTTGGTTAAGAAACAGAAGGTACATATATAGGAACAGAAAATGCAATTCTAAATTCTGAAGGGGTGTTTGGTTAGGCTTGAATTTGGTTTATAAGCCAAAAAAGCCCCTATTTTATATTTTTTGGCTTTGTCTTTTAGCTTTTTGACTGAATATTGTTACATGATGGTATAAGCCAAAAACACAAAAATATGTGATTTTTTTGGCTTATAAACCAAACTCCAAAAGCCAAAGTTAAGCCTAAGCAAACACCCTATAAGCAATATATATATAGCTATTTATGGAGGATGCACTAAATATGGAAACCTTTTGCAGAACAATGGATATTTAAATACATACCAGATTCATCACATACATCGTAACACCTGGACCATGGATAAGGTCAACTTAATCAACGCAGACGCTTATAAGTAGCCCACATTTCCCCAAAACTATAGGTAAAAAGGAAAATAATAATATCAGTGATAATGATGTGTAAATTAAACTTCAAAGAAATGAGTTTTTGCATCAAATATCTAAAATAAGAATGATAACAAAACGAGCTCTTTTAACATGCCCCCCTTACCTCTCAAGAAGTAAAGAGGAGAATTCAATCCTAACCGTCCATTGATGAAGGGTAATTTTGGCTATCTAAAAAAAGCAGTGTAGTAACAAATAAGGAAAAAGTTTTGACAGATTTGGTATTCTCTTCTAATTAACACTTCCATATATAATATGCATGTCATTTTCAGATTTGGTATTCTCTTCTAATTAACACTTCCATATATAATATGCATGTCATTTTCAAAGTAAAATATGTATACAACGTACATAATTACCTCACCTTATACGTTGAAATATGTTTCATTTTATTTTGTACATGATGCAATTTGTACAAGAATTTTGTTCATGTAACTAAACATCCAAAGCACAAAAATTTAAAAACCAGTTCGATTGTTCAAATATAAACTATATTTTTTATACTTAAATATATACGTATATCTTATTGGAAAATTAACACAACACAGCCACATGCCGTCTTTCCACGTCGGTTCGGGTCTCATCATGAGCACGAGCATGCTGCCGTGCATGCAAATGGACAGTGTTGTTGTATTGCACTTGCATTTGACACTACAATTCTTGTAAATTGCTTGATGAAATAATAATCAACTGATTTCTGTACTCAGAGTACGCATGTATATGTTAGACATGTATTTCTGACAAATGGTGCAGTTTTAACTACATATGTTCTACTACTTGCTAGGGTATGTTAGCTTGAAAAAAAACTCCACACTGACAATTTGTAAACCAAAATTGGAAACCAGGGATAATATTAGCTATCATTGTTAAAACTTCCCGTTCTTACTTTTGTGCTTTAATGGCATTATCATTTATTTCCTTCTATGTAGAAGTGTAAAGTCAATAGTAGCCCTACATAAACATTTGTAGCATCTTACCTGGTATGATGTAATAGGAATATTAGCCATTAGATCTTAACAAACTAACAGCTCACATCAATCGGGACCATCTTAAAATTTCTCTACCAAAACAAACTGGAAATCGAGGATGTGTACTCACAATTTTTGCATGTCTCCTGACTGCAACAAGATCCGCATTATGTTTGGAAGAAATCTGCTGAAAAGCTGGGCCGTGTATAATTCTGACTCATAGTGGCGATCTTGCTTAACATGCTGATAGATATTGCGCAAAAAGTTGATAAGGTCACACGCTGTATTTGTATAAAGACGAGTATCGTTGTGAGAGTAGACGACGCTGAGAACATTAAGGGTGTTGCTTTCTGATCGCACAATTGTCTTCCAATCACTATATGCAATCGGTAGTGATAGGCTGACAGGCAACTTATGGTGCAGTTTCCTGTCATGAACAATTTATTAAAATTACATGAACACTTTTTTAAAATGTATGAACATTTTTCATTACTAGAATGTTTTAGAAAAATTGAAGTACACTTTGTCCAAATGACATGAACACTTTAAAAAAAATACCTGAACATTTTGTAAAATACATAAATATGTTTTTTTTAAATTGCATGAACATTTTCTAGGTGTGAACTCTTTAAAAACTATTCATGTATATAAAAAAATATTCATCTATTTTATCCAAGAAATTGAAAAAAAAAGGAAAAAAGAAAACCGGTAAAGAAAAAATTGAGAAAATTGAGAAAGAAAAAAGAAAAACAGGATAAAAACAATAAAGAAAAGCCTAGAGAAAACCTGGAAGAAAATCCAGGAGAAATACCAAGAAAAGAGACAGGGGAGGAAAAACCGTCACATGCGTGCTTACTGGGCCGTCCTATGCAGAAACCCTGTGGGCGAGCGCCTGATATTGCTCGCTACAGGCGATGTATAACATTTGCGCACACAGAGAGTAAACTATATCCCACACTCATTGCGTGGCATAGTCGCTATGATGCCTAAAGGCTGGATATATGGGCCACTGCCCTTTTTTTTTGTTATTTTTTCCCGAGGTAAGTATGTTTAACCCCCTAAACTATCAGGTCTAGGACACGTCTCCCCCTAACCTTTTTTAGGTATAAATAACCCCCTAAACTAATTAAACTAGATGATTGATCCTCAAATCTCACTTTATCACCCAGTTCAGCTTACGTGACCCGGTTCATGTCTTTTCTTCATCGATCTCATCTCTGTACTCTTCGTATCGTCACGTCGTCTCTCTAATCATCTTGCGTTCTTCTTAGGTTGTTCCTGTCCTCGGCCGTTCAAGGCGTCAGTCTGCCACCGTGTTGTCAGCGTCCGGCTAGATATAATCCGCCTAAACATAGGCGAGAACCCACGCCGACATACATACGTACTAGAACCTGATCAATTTGTGATGCAGTAAACTTAGGTTCAGTGTTTGGCTGCCATGGTAGAAGTTTTAGTTAGTTTTCTGGTGCCATGGCAGACTTTCTGTTTTGGAGCCTTGGTAGAGTTTCTCAAATAGCTGCCATTGCAGCGTATTTAGACCCAATAACCGTGCCATGGCAGAGGCCTGCGTGCTGACTGTCATGTGCCGTAGATAGATGATTAGGTGCCTTCGCCGCTGGATTTCGGTTAGCCAGGTCGTGGGATGGCGCAACTGAATGGGTCAGCTGAGCTAGAGGGGGTGACTTAGTCCAAGCCCTGCACGATCTGCCTCGTGGGATGGCATGAGCCCCAAGGATCACCGCAGGCATTTTGCTTCGGTCGTTAGGGCCACTACCTTATACCCTGAATAAAAGGAGAAGAAGAATTAGAAAAGTTGTGCGACATTACGCAGCGCAAAAAAAATTATGTGTGCTAGTGTCCCCAATTCTCCAATCCTCTTCCCCGATTCCGGTGATCGCCGGCTTGTCGTGGCTGGAGGCCGTCTGACAATTGGCATCAGAGCTTTGTTGCTTGCAGACCTGTGGAGATGACCGGCAGCCGTCCAACCAGCCCAGGGAAGAAGGTTGAAACCCCCCGATTGGGCCCTCCTGATGCAAGTCATGTTGGAGGTGTGCCAGCTCTGGGTCACCGTCAACGATGGGACGCCAGAGCGCGAGACGGATCGCACAGCCATGGAGTGCCTCCTGTGGTCTGTCCCACTAGAGATGATGTCCAGCCTCGCTGTCAAGGCTACGACCAAGGACGCCTGGGACACGATCAAAACAATGCGGCTAGGTGTGAGTCGCGTGCGTGAGGCCAAGGCGACGATTTTGCGCCGACAGTATGAGGCGATCAAGTTCAATGACGGCAAGAGCATTGATGATTTTGGTATGCGACTCTCATCTCTCATTACACAACTTGAGCTGCTCGGTGACAAGATCGGCCAGCCCGCCATTGTCCGCAAATTTCTCTCAGTTGTACTGAGAGCTAATTCCCAGATGGCCTGCGCGATCAAAACGCTGGTCGGCCTGAAGACCCTGTCCGTGGAGGAACTGATTGGGCAGCTCAAGGCCGCTGAGGACCAGAACGAGATGGATCAGCCCGCCGGGACCGGCGGCAGCAGTGACAAGCTGCATCTCATGGAGGAGGAGTGGTTCGCACGCATGAAGCTCCGGGACAACAACGGCTCATCCAGCAGCAGTGGCCGTGGGCGTCGCGGCAAGGGCCGCAGGCGTGGTCATGGCGGACGGTCTCCCGACGGTGGAGATCGCTCGGGCAGCAGCGGCGACAAAGTCCAAGTATAAAAAACATGAAAGTTGACACGATGTCATGATATGACATCTAAAGGTTGTTGTAAAAATTTGAGAAGGTTTCACAAAAGTTGTGGCATACACAGTTTAGAAACCGAAGTATCTTTGAGTAAGAATTGTAGTATTGAAAGGGAAGGTGTGGGGTTTGAAGGCGAAGTGGAATTTGCTTCATCGGGTTACCTTTAAACTTTTTCTACATTTAACATACGACATTACATCTTTCATGTCAAACTTTGACATTTTTCCAGAGCCATTTGCTATATTTATGTCATTATGTGTATTTTTAGGCATTTAACAGATATAATTCAAATTTGAACTGCAAGTACACAAAATAATGGGCACAAATGGGTTGAAAAATCTTATTTGTGTTATTTTGTCTATGTACAAGTCTTATCCAAGAAAAGAAAACAAATTTCGAACATCGGTGTGCCAAGACTCGACGACCAGACTGGAGCTTATTGTTTTTTAATTCTCAAAATTGGAAACGAAGTCTAAAAAACACAACACTTGGCATGGTGTCATAATATGACACCTAGAGGCTACAATAAAAATTTGAGAAGGTTTCACAAAAATTGTCATGCAAATTGCTTAGAAACCCAACCAACTCCGAGGAAGAATCGTGGTTCGAGAGGAAACATGTCAGGTTTGAAGACAGAGTGACGTTGCCTTCATGGGTTGACATTGATTTTTTTTTATTCATTCAACATACCCCATTACATTATTTATGTTAAATTTTGGCATTTTTTAGAATTAATTTTCTATTTTTAAGTCATTCACTTTAAATAGTTAGAAAAAATACCAGTGGCTTGCGTCTAGAAGTGCAAGCCACTAGTAATCAATTATCAAAGGCGTGCTACAATAGCCACACGCCACTGATAATTCATAGTAATGACGTGTACCTGTACAAACACGCCACAAATATCTAGCACCAAACCCTATCTATTTCTAAAAAAATCTATCCAAATTAATCAGCCGCCGCACCCACCTCTCTCTTCTCCCTCCTCTCTCTTTCTTCTCCATCCACAGATGCACCACCACCACAGCATCCCGCACCTCCCCCCAGGGCGCGCCGGAGGAGGCCCTCGGCATCCGAGAGGAGGAGCAAGGAGTGGTTCGTGGCCTGATTTGCCTCACTCTTGGTCCGTTTACGTGGAGATGCACTTGCACGTATCATGTGCTAGATCCGAAGTGTATTTTTAGAAGTCATTGGTTCCATCTTCCATGTGTTTCTAGTTCACAAAATCTACTCCACTAAGGAGAAAATACAGTACGTGGTTGCGCCTTCTCTGTTTCTCTTTTGATGTCTTAACTATGTAAGTGATCTGACGTCTGACAACGAGGCTGCTACCTCAACTTAGTAATTTGAGTGTATTTCTGTTCTAACAACAATTATGGTGCCATGTCTTGACGACGAAGCTGCTACCTCAACTTAGGCATGGCACTGAAAAGTGCATCTACTAGTGGCGTGCAGGGCTTAGGGCACGCCACTAGTAAGTTGTTAACTGTGGCGTGCGCGTGATACTAGTTGTGTGCCTCCTGCATGCCACTTATAGCTATTTTCGCACGCCACTAATAAGGGTTTCTGTACTAGTGTTATATTCTACCGACTGATCCGTTCCTCTCGTCTGCCGCCTCCATCGGCTGACACGCGTCTCGTGGGTCCCGCGTACCATGTGGCCCCATTTCCAAAAAAAATCTCAGGGCATCCCATCCCCATCCATCCTCTCTCTCTACCCCTCCCCCTCGTCTCTCTATCTCTCTTAGTCGGCAACCACCACCACCGTGTGCCACCAAGCGCTGCCACCGCACAGATACTCCAGCCCACACACCCACCACCCGCTGTTTTGCCGCACGCCCGCCACCCCCCACTTGTTGCTCCGCTGCCCTCCATCGGTGCTGTAAGGGACTACAGCCTGGCATTCCAAAGGGTAAGCTGTCATCGTTGGTGTTGCAATGGGCGACACTGACGCTGCAAGCGACCGACGCCGCTATAACGGATCATCGAAGGTGCTGTAAGGGGGCTCACCGGGAGGTGCTGCAACAAGTGCCGTCATGCAAGGGGCTCATCGGTCGTGCTTCAAGGGGGCAGGAGATGCTGCAAAGGGGGCGGTTGCTGGAGGTCCTGCAATAGGCGCTGTGTTGCAAGGGGACTCGTCGGCCGTGCTTCAAGGGGTGCGGAGATGCTGCAAAGGGGTGGTCGCCAGAGGTGCTACAACAGGGGTTGTGCTACTCTGGGCATGGAGATGCTACATGGTGGTTGACACCGACGCCAGCGTGGAGATGCTACAAAGGAGCAACCACACTGGGGCACCCAGTGCTGCGCAGGCGTCGCCAGCTCTCCGCCGGTGCTGGAAGGGGGTCCTGGTGCGAGCTACAGGGAGGCGTGCAGGGAAGACAGCGACGACGGCGTGTGCAGGGAGATGGGGAACCACATGGCCACGGCAAAGATGTTGATGCTGCAATGCAACATGGGGTCGTGCCGCAGCATCACCCACTGTTGCGAGGGGGGGGGGCGTCCCCGGTGTTGTGATGGGGCGGCGCCAGTGTTGCGAGCTCGCCGGTTCACATTATCGCCGATTTTATGAGAAAGGGCATCGCCGGGGCTGCGATGGGTTGCGGCGAGGTCGCCAGCACCGCGGACGAATAGGGCGGCGATGCTGCTGAGGGGCGGCACTGCGAGCCGAGCGGCGATGCGCCAGATGCAGTGCTGGATGCTGCGACCCGAAGGAAAATGAAGCAAACAGGCACCTGTCAGATGCGTTGACCGATCGAACGGCTATGCGTGTGTGGATCGGACGGCTGACACCTACCACGCGCCGAATTTGTTTTCGAAAATTCACACGGACATGCATACATGTAGCGGTACTAACACAGATGCAACCACAACTCTAATATGGAAACTAACCATAATCTAGTAATCAAGATTATTTTTAACAATCTCTCTCTAATCTTGACTTGCCACCTCCTTGTGCTCCCTCTAACCTTGACTCATTGTAGATCCACGACTTGTCGATCAACTCAACGTATGATCCACGCTCCCATGCAGACTACACGGCCCACACCTAGCGCAATACATGCCGGCTGATGATCACACAACGTCATGTAGGGACATGTCCTCATTGAAGAGACTCACATTCACTGATCCTCATCCCACTACATGCTTGAGTTTGATCTCGCCGAGACACGGAGATAGCCACCCATCATCTTGTCTTCACTCACGTCTTCGCCCCTGATGATATATCGCATCGGACAGCCCATCGATCGTGACATGCTTCAACTGCAACAGACTCTCACATAGACGAACACTTGGACACAACCACGACTCACAGACACAACGCGGACTGAATGTGCGAACATGCACACACATGACTCCTTTATTCATCTAAGTCCCTCGAAGATGATCTTAACGAGATTTTCTGGCACCGCACCTCGGCACCACCGCTCCCATCAACGATCGCCCACTGCCTTGACGACGACAGTCTGCCCGCCTTCTTCACCTTGTCTCTCCACAAAATGGCGATCGCCCGCCCCGAGGCGCTGGTAGGGGTCACCTCCCAGGGGCAAGCATGGCTTTAAATCTTGGACCTTGCGCTGATACCAATTGTTGGATTTCGCCCATGGATTGAACACATCAAATACTCACGAACGCACACACGCCAAAAAACTTGTAGCCAAGGGCTCATATCGTGCCCTCTTTTTCTCTTTATTTCTTCTCAATATCCATCGGGTACAAGACTTACACATCTTAAGCTATGCTTATATAGACGCACAATTGTAACCCGTCCAAAGGCCTAGACCCACTCGGACTAACCCACGTTTAACGCGGGTATGAATTAGACTACGACTTGACCTCCTTGCATGACACAGACACGGCTAACGACTCCTAACCTGGCTCAAACACGTAGACACTAGCTAGAAAATTCACACGGACATGCATGCATGTAGTACCAGTACTAGTAACACACATGCAACCAGAAATCTAATATGGAAACTAACCGGACTACTAATCAAGATTATTTCTAACAGAACGCAGGCGTTACGAAGCCATATGCTGGTGTGGTGTTACATGTATGCATGGTTCGAGCTGTAACTTCTATATCTACCTGACATATCTTATCGGCTGGAGAAACGCACGAAATACATCCATCATTTTCCCCGGACGGCTCGGTGGAAGTCCTGCAGCTTCAGGTTGTTGGCGACTGTGATCACGCGGTGGTGCTGGTCCTGTGGGTGTGGGGGACGACGCCCGCGGAGACCTCTGCTGCTCCTGCGCGCCATCTTCATCACGCGGGTTGCGGTGCGGCGACACCTGGTGCGGTGACGGACCCGGTTTCGGCGCGGGCGGCGTATACTTGGAAGGCCTGTTCAGTGCATCATCGTCATCGGCCAGGTTCAAGTTCAGGTTCAGGTGTGGTGAAGACAACACTGCACCATTATCATCACCATCCGACGCGACAAGGCGCTTGTAGTCGTATGCAGGACCTTAAGTGGGCAAAAGTAAGGGAAAATGTCCTGTTAATAAACGAAAATCAAAAGACCAAGAAAATATATCCATGAATCGTGTATATGTGTGCATATGCTATATGCACTCGGTTTTCACCTGGTATCCGTGCTTCCAGAAGCTGAGAGAGCAGGAGGAACAGGATGAGGAAGACAGGCTTTGAAGGGCATGATGATCTCTCCATGGGCTAAGAATAGGTAGGTCCTCTTGTAGATCAGTAAAATTATGCCCTTAGACTGTGAGCAACGAGCATATATATACTGCCGGGGTGGTGCTCACTCGTGTGGACATCCATGGGCAGTATTCTCGGTCAAGTCAACGTAGGGGTCTTTTTATTTTATTTAACCATATCTTGATTTTATTAAGAAAGGAAAACTGAGATATATGAACCATCCAGAACAGGAACAGCTGTCCCAACAACGCGGTGGTGCTCACTCGTGTGGACATCCATGGGTAGTATTCTCGGTCAAGTCAACGTAGGGGTCTTTTTATTTTATTTAACCATATCTTGATTTTATTAAGAAAGGAAAACTAAGATATATGATCCATCCAGAACAGGAACAGTTGTCCCAACAACGCAGATAAGACCCTAAGAAAATACAGAAATACCAGGTCCCTGGAAACTTTTCTGCCCGGGAGTCTCCGCCGCCGCTCACGAAGCCACCGTCAAACCACCGGAGAGGAAGACGAAGCCACATCGAACAGCTACTGAGACACCGGCACAAACCTTTGGAGGACCCAGCCTCGTTGAGATCACCCCAGTGCCAACCCGCCGCGGATGACAGGATCTGAAACCGGAGAGAGGCACATTGGCGGGGCGATGCCCCCGCTTAGAACCGACAGACAGGTCAGCCTCATCGGCTAAAACCAACACCGAAACCTGCTGAAGCTCGCACAAAGGAACAGCCGATGACAAAGCCGATGCCGTTGACGGACGAACAACACCACCAACCAAAAGGAAGAGGCACCACAATTGTACGGTCCGCGACCTTGATGAGATCCGAGGATCCACACCCTCACCGGCCCACCGCCGCCATCGGAGCCGACGCAGTCGGCACGAGGAAGGAACCTGAGGGAATTTATTTCCGCACGGCATCTTCATCCTCACCTTCCCACCGTCATTTGGAGACCCTAAACAAGAACCTATAGCTCTGTCCCTCCGCACGGCGATCCATGTTCACCCTAGACTCCCGGCACCGAAATGGCGACCTGAGGCGAAGGGGAACATCGGAATCACCACGGGAGGATGTCCCTTCTTGCGTCGCCCCTCTTTCGCCTTTTTTCCCTGTAGAGATGGGAGACCGAGAGTCGGTGCACTCAGGGGAAGATGGTTACTCCATCTCTCGCTGTCAAAGTGTCAAAGTGACTTTTTTCAAGACCAAAGACCTCTTGTGAGGCTCCTAAGGATACAATCTTCTAGTAATCATCATCTTGCCTACTTGCCCCGGGGAGACAAGAATATAATCGGACCTTTAGGTGAGATCGTAGAATCAACTTACAAAAATCATATTTAAAAACTGTGAAAAATTCCGAATCTTTTTGACAACATACCTACCAGGGTATATCTACAACTCCAAAAAAATTAATCTCAAAATTCGATCTATAGTCAAAGAAAACAATAAACACAAATTCGATTGGGAATAATGTATGTTTTGGCTGAATAGTATTCCACACTATTTGCAGACGATTTTGTCCTTTTATGGGTTCTCTAGATGTAGGTCGAATTAGGAGCTGCAAGTTTTGGGGTTCTACATATAACATTGAAGTATGTTGTCAATTTTTTTGTGAATTTTTTTAACATGTTTTGTATATTAAAAAAATGATCTCACAAATCCTACCTAAATAGAGACCCTGCTGTTTGTTGTTGCAATGCATGTGGTTGCCTTTTTCTATCTTTCGGAGTGTGTAACCGTAGAAATATGGCACTTACAACTTAGGCTGGAGTGTTTTTTTTTTTGCGAAGGATGCACGTGTCTCATTTCATACTCCCTCCGTTCCATAATGTAGTGCCTATAGATTTTTTGAAAAGTCAAACATCATCAACTTTGACCAAGTTTGTAGAAAAAAAATTTACATCTAGAAGGCCAAACATATATCATTAGATTCGTCATAAGACATAGTTTTATATTTTATATATTTGATATTGTAGATATAAGTAGTTCTCTCTATAAACTTGGTCAAAGTTTACAAAGTTTGACTTTTCAAAAAATCTATACGCACTATATTTTGGAACGGAGGGAGTATCAAAGAGATTACAGAGCAAGCCACGCGCACACACACGCGAAGGCACCAGAAACACACGTGTGCTTGAGCTTTTGCACAATCAACCCCACACAAAAAGAAAATGTCCGGAAGGTCCCTCGAGGGGCAGAGAGAAAACCCACGCAATGCTGAAGAAGCCCAGGGGTAGGAGAAGCACCATCACACTCTTCTGCTTTCATGGACCTCAGATGTGGGTCACTGGCGGAGCTTTGGAAAATCAGCTCTTCGTGTTGGGGGGGGGGGGGGGCACACGTGTGGTTGAGCTTTTGCACAATCAACCCCACACAAAAAGAAAATTTCCGGAAGGTCCCTCGGCAATGTTATATATGCACAAGAAAAAAATTAAGATGTGCTGTTGTAGTGAACTGAAAATAAGAGCGCTAGTTCTTGTTTAGCTTCTTTCCATCCAGAATCACTACTGGAATTGCACTGTATGCCGAGTGCCAGAAACACTCGGCAAAGGGCCAAAAACCCTTGGCAATGGCTTTGCCGAGAGTTGCATTCGGCAGAGTCCACCCGGCGTATCCCTCCCAGGCAAACAGGAATTTGCCGAGAGCCAGGGCACAGACACTCAGCAATGAGTTTGCCGAGAGCCAAACAGTGCCTCTCTGCAAAATAAAGTGACTTCACGTCCTCTGGTTCCGCCAGCTCTTTGTCGAGAGCCAGGCTCGGCAAAACTGCCCCAGCCAACTGCCATCTGCTCCTAGCGCATGCCACTTTCCCGAGAGCCACGCTCGGCAAAACTGCCCCAGCCTCCCAGCGCATGCCACTTTACCGAGAGCCACACTCGGTAAAGATCCATTCCCAGTACTGTTTCTGCTGCTTTTCCCTCGGATCGCTGCAGCAAAAATAGATATACAATACACAAACATGCATTTGAAGTCTGAAAGTCTAACAACAAACTAACATAAGCATTATATAAATAGTTCGCACAAGCTTCATTTGAAATCACAAAGTAGCTCAAACTCACATAAGCATTACAAGTGCCTATTTACTAAACAATAAAGTGGTCAATGCATGTCTACATGCGACCACATGATAAAAGCAACACCACAATTATCACGAACTGAAGGAGAATTATCAAGTTCTTCCATCCACTGAACCCGATAAGCCGTTTCTGGCTAGCACATCCACTGAACCCACAAATTCAGATTTTCTCTTCTGGTTAAGCACATACTGATTATAATGATACTCCGCCTTCTCTCTGCTATTGAACGAGTCGTGGGAGCTGCCTTCGTAACGAAGCACTTGTTCATTGCATTCAGACCATGAATCGTAGACTCCTGGACACCTACCTCTGTACACCGCATACCACTTCATCTACAAAGAAAGAGAAAAATAGGCAGAGAAGTAATGCAAGGTTAAAGAGCACATAATCCACGTAAGCATTCATCACTCATATAATCAAAAGCATTAATGATTCATATACCCAAAAGCAACATCACAAGTTCTACTCAAGTTATACTCGGAGTAGACATCAGCAACTACATCCACGACATCAGCATCAAAGTATCTAACAAGGCTACTCTTAAAATGGAACTCTAATTAGACTGGTAGTCTGTGAAGCCGGTAAGCGTGGAGTCGGAGGAGGTGGGGATCTCCCCCTCAGTGGAGGAGCAAGCGTCGTCGGGAATGGCGGTCGGCAGAATCAGTGGCAAAGGGTCGACACCCTCCTTAGGTGGTGCTTCCTTCTTGGACAGATCCACAAAAAACTTAATAAGGATGAACTGCGGGTTCTCCTTAAGGAGTGCTGCCAAGCGGTCCTCATTGGCGCGTGACTCCTAGACCGTGGAGTTGAACCTAGAGGAAGCTGCGTCATCTGTGGAAGCCATAACCTCGAGAACGATGCTAGCACCTTCTATCACACAATGAAAAATAACATAAGTATATATGGAATTCTAGGATGTCATCGCAAACTACAAGGATATGTGTGTTGAATTCGAGGATGTCAACACACATATCACTATTCCGGCTTGTTGGTTGACTTTCAGTCCTCCAAGTCTCCCCAACTCTCATCTCTCAAGTGGTGGTGTATATGGTGGGCACTCTCTCACTGACATTTCGACCGTCGGTGATGGTGGCTTCTCCTCCTTCCCCTAGTGCATTACCAAAAGGTCTACCACAAGGAGAAGAAGGAGAAGCGACCCCCACGACAACAGTCGGGATCCTTCCCTCGAGAACATCGATCTATCACACAGGGAGCCCCATAAAAGTGAAAGTCAACCTTTGGCATAAACCATAACCCTTTCATACATATATCATCAGTACTACAGCAATATTAAACGACTACATTGAATACTGAGACATAATTATGCAGTGCTAGGATAGACAAAAGTCGGGTCAACATATATCCATAGTACTAGGATAGACAACCACTACTAGGACATATATACTACTCTAATATATCAACATCATTTGGGTCTGCGTCAAGCTAGTCCTCATCCTCGTCCTCCGAGATAAGGTCAACCACCTCTGGACGTCCGCCGGAGGGGCCTGCCTCACCGTCAGTGTGGGTAGCCGGCTGCACCACCTCCCCATCATCCTCCATAAAGTAGTCGACCTCATCGAGCTCATCGAAAAGCTGGCCGACCTCCGCTGATATTCTGGCATCCATCTCGGCATCGTCCTTCTTCCTCTGCTCCTTCTCCTTATTGGCCCAAAAATCACGCTCCTCGTCCATGAGCTGCCGATTGGCGTCAGCATACCTAGCCATGTACTCCTCATCTATCTTGGCCAGTCGGCGTGCCTTCTCCTCCTTGCGGGAATACATCCAATAAGGAGGGGCAAGGAACCAAGCATGCTTGGCATCCTCCGGGAAGTTCAGCTCAGCCAGTTTCCGGCCATACATGTTAGCCACCGCATCATACACTCGCGCGGCGAGCTCAGGGGTGTCGAACGTGACAAGCCACGGCCGATCACCATCGCAGGTGATCTCAACGGCGTAGCGACCCGAGTGACGGTGTCGAACACCACAAAACCCGGTCAAGGAAGAGCGGCACGACGCCATCCTCCTGAACAAGTGTCATTCGACAACGGTCTCGATATCAAATTTAATTTTGATAAGTTCAAAACTAAATGAAGAATACACAACAACTCTTCATGTGGGTTGACTTTCATTCCATCGATGCCCCCTTCAACAACTCTCACCTCTCAAGTGGTGGTATATATGTATGGTGGGGCACTCCTTGCCTGTATATTTCGACCATCGATGATGGTCGTTACTCCCATCCCTTGCTGCGTTACCAATGTCTCACAGCAAGAGATGAGGAGCAACGACCACCTACGACAACAGCCGGTGTCTTTCCTCTCATAACATCTCTCATCTCTCAATGTTCTTTCAACCGTTGGTGACGGTGTGTCTTTTCGTCCCCCCCTGCTTTACCAAGGTCTCAGAGGAGGAGGACGAGAAAGACCGACCACCTACGAAAAGCCGGTATCCTTCCTTCAACAACATCTCATCTTTCACTCTCATCTCTTTCAAAAGAAAGCACCATCGGAATGAAAGTCAACACACTAAAGTAAGCCCATATCGACCGCCATCGTCAAAAGTCGATTTTCTTCCTCTAGGAACAACTATCATCGACACTCTCTCACGTATATATGGTGGACACTCTCTCTGGTGGTGGTATATATATGGTGCACACTCTCTCACGGCTATTTTGACTTTTGGTGATGGTCGAGCTGGGCCAGTCCATCGTGTGTGACAAAGATATATCACAGGATGAACTGGCCCAGATCGACCGCCATCGTCAAAAGTCGATTTTCTTCCTCCATGAACAACTCTCATCGACACTCTCTCACGTATATATGGTGGACACTCTCTCTGGTGGTGGTATTTATATGGTGGACACTCTCTCACGGGTATTTCGACTTTTGGTGATGGTCGAGATGGGCCAGTCGATCGTGTGTGACAAAGGTATATCATAGGACGAACTGGCCCAGATCGACCGCCATCGTCAAAAGTCGAGTTTCTTCCTCCAAGAACAACTCTTATCGACAGTTGGTGATGGTCACTCGCTCAAGATAAAAACTAGTACATAAAAGCTACTACAAAAAACTGGGGGGGGGGGGGGGGGGGGGGGGGGGGGGGGGGGGGGGGGGGGGGGGGGGGGGGGGGGGGGGGGGGGGGGGGGGGGGGGGGGGGGGGGGGGGGGGGGGGGGGGGGGGGGGGGGGGGGGGGGGGGGGGGGGGGGGGGGGGGGGGGGGGGGGGGGGGGGGGGGGGGGGGGGGGGGGGGGGGGGGGGGGGGGGGGGGGGGGGGGGGGGGGGGGGGGGGGGGGGGGGGGGGGGGGGGGGGGGGGGGGGGGGGGGGGGGGGGGTGCCGGTCGGAGGGGGGCGGCGCCGGTCGGGTGAGGAGGGAGCAAAGGAGGGGAGAGAGGTGCGGGGAAATGGAATCAAAACAACCGGGAATTAGTTTAAGTGCCGGACGCTACACTTACCGAGTGCTTGTCAGCGCGGCACTCGGTAATGTAATCAAACCTAGATCTAGGTTATCCTTTACCGAGAGTAGCTCTCAGAAAAAGTCACAAATAGATCTAGGTTATCCACTGTTGCTGAGAGCCACTCTCGGTATTGACCCGATTACCGAGCGCTACACTCGGTAATATGATTGATTACCATCAGCATGCCGCAAGGACATCACAAAGGATTTTTCATGCCGCTACCGTGCATGATTTCATGTGCTGCCTTGCTGATCTGCAATTTCCGGCGATGAAACCCTAGCAGAGCAATAAATATCTTGAATATTGCACGCATGTCCAAAAAATGCGGGGGCGTGGCATGTGTCATGCGATTGCCTCATTTGAGAGCATGAGAACTTTCGAGGCCAACTGAGCAACAGGACCCACACTTCCTGCACAAACCGGACACGTTCCCTCTCAATACCCAGAGACTAGCTCGGAGACGGAGTGGTTTAAAAGTGGCCTCAGGGGAGGCATATTTAAAACACTCCCAAAATTTTACCACACCCTACAGGGCCCATGTGATGACACCATGCCAGCTCTCGAGGAATTCCGGCATTGTACGATTTTTCAAGGATTTCAACGGTTGCATCAGGCATGCCACCGAGATAATTTAGGTAAACCGGTGGCAGGACATGCCCCTCCATCGTCTGTGCAGGGCCTAGGCATGCCGCAAGGACACCACAAAGTATTTTCCATGCCACTTCTGGGCATGATTTCATGCGCTGCCTTGCAGATCTGCAATTTACGGTGATGAAACCCTAGCAAAGCAATAAATTTCTCGAATATTACACGCAGGTCCGAAAAATGCGGGGGCCTGGCACGTGTCATGCGATGGCCACCTTTGTGAGCACGAGAAGTTTCGAGGCCAACGGAGCAACAGGACCCGCACTTCCTGCACAAACCGGACACGTTCCCTCTCGATACCCAGAGACTAGCTCCCAAGGGGCCATGTGATGACGCCATGAAAATAATAATAATCGAATTAATAAAAAGCACTGGCATCCACCATTAGGAAGATGGCCTGTCACCGTGAATCTTCAGTGCCCGGAAGGGGTCAAGATTCACAGTAATGGTTCATCTCCTTAACAGGAGTGTAATAAAGATGGAAGCTTACTACGTCTGGATTATCTGACTATTTAAACTGATCATGTTGCTTGTCTCTGGGCGAGGTGGTACTAAAAGTTTTAACTTTACCGAGAGCTACTCTCAGCAACTATTGCCTTACCGAGAGCAGCTCTCGGTACAGGTACGGTTGGATCATAAAGTTAATACATATTCTTAATTATGAACACCGAAGTTTAATTCAATTGTTGGACTATCGGACAATGTGATGGGGAACGTTGCATGGAAAACAAAAAATTTCTACGGACACGCAAGATCTATCCATGGGGATGCATAGCTACGAGAAGGGAAGAGCATCTTCATACCCTTGAAGATCGCTAAGCGGAAGCGTTTATCAACGCGGTTGATGTAGTCATACACCTTCACGATCCGTCCTGATCATGTACCAAACGTACGGCACCTCCGTGTTTAGCACACGTTCAGCTTGATGACGTCCTCGCCTTCTTGATCCAGCAAGAGGGGCGAAGTGGTAGATGAGTTCCGGTAGCACGACGGCGTGGTGACGGTGGTGATGAAGAACAATCTCCGCAGGGCTTCGCCAAGCACAACGAAAACTAGACAGAGGATAAACTAGAGGGGACGGGGTTGCCAGCACACGGCTTGGTGAATCTTGATGTGTTCCGGGTGATAGCCCTGCCACTCTATTTATATGTTGAGCCCTGGGGTCGTTTCTTGGAGAAAGAGCCTCCTCAAAGTCGGCTTAGCCCGCAAGGCAAGAGTCCTTATCGGACTCCAGGACCTAGACGCCAGGGTCCTTGGTGTCTAGCACCAGATGCTAGGGTCCCTGGCGTCTGGCCCCTTGGGTTCCGCAAAACTGCTTTTTGCACCTTCCTAAAGCCCCGTGGGCTTTACCCCTTTGCCGAAATAAAGTGTTCTCGTACCAAAACATTTCGGTAAACATCCGAAACCCTTTCCTGGTGAATTCCGGAACCCTTCCGGAGACCAAACACTATTATCCCATATATCAATCTTTACCTCCGGACTATTTCGGAGCTCCTCGTCGTGTCTGTGATCTCATGCAGGACTCTGAACAACATTCGGTCATCAACAAACATAACTCATATAATACTATATCGTCAATGAACGTTAAGCGTGCGGACCCTATGGGTTTGAGAATGATGTAGACATGACCGAGACGCTTCTTCGGTCAATAACCAATAGCGGGACCTAGATGCCCATATTGGTTCCTACATATTCTACGAAGATCTTTATCGGTCGAACCTTTATGACAACATACGTAGTTCCCTTTGTCTGTCGGTATGTTACTTGCCCGAGATTCGATCGTCTATATCTCCATACCTAGTTCAATCTTGTTACTGGCAAGTCTCTTTACTCGTTCCATAATACATCATCCTGTAACTAACTCCTTAGTCACTTTGCTTGCAAGCTTCTTTTGATGCTGTATTACCGAGAGGGCCCAGAGATACCTCTCCGTCATACGGAGTGACAAATCCCAGTCTCGATCCATGCCAACTCAACAGACACCTTCGAAGATACATGTAGAGCACCTTTATGATCATCCAGTTACATTGTGATGTTTGATGGCACACAAGGCATTCCTCCGGAGTCCGCGAGTTGCATGATCTCATGGTCAAAGAAACATGTATTTGACATTAAGAAAGTAGTAGCAATAAACTGAACGATCATATGCTATGCTAATGGTTGGGTCTTGTCCATCACATCATTCTCCTAATGATGTGATCCCGTTATCAAATGACAACTCATGTCTATGGTTAGGAAACCTTAACCATCTTTGATCAACGAGCTAGTCTAGTAGAGGCTCACTAGGCACACGGTGTTGTTTATGTATCCACACATGTATTTAAGTTTCTAGTCAATAAAATTCTAGCATGAATAATAAACCTTTATCATGAACAAGGAAATATGATAATAACCATTTTATTATTGCCTCTAGGGCATATTTTCAATAGTCTCCCACTTGCACTGGAGTCAATAATCTAGTTTGCATAGTTATGAATCTAACACCCATGGAGTCTTGGTGCTGATCATGTTTTTCCCGTGAAAGAGGAGAGGTTTAGTCAACGGGTCTGCCACATTCCGATTCATATGTACTTTGCAAAGTTCTATGTCTCCATCCTTAACATAATTACGAATGGAATTGAAGCGGTGCTTGATGTGCTTGGTTCTCTTGTGAAACCTGGGCTCCTTGGCAACGGCAATAGCTCCAGTGCTGTCACAAAAGATAGTCATTGGATCCGATGCACTAGGTATTACACCCAGATCGGATATGAACTCCTTCATCCAGACTCCTTCTTGTGCTGCTTTCGAAGCAGCTATATACTCCGCTTCACATGTAGATCCCGCCACGACGCTCTGCTTGGAACTGCACCAACTGACCGCTCCACCATTTAATATAAATACGTATCCGGTTTGAGACTTAGAGTCATCCGGATCTGTGTCGAAGCTAGCATCGACGTAACCCTTTACGACGAGCTCTTCGTCACCTCTATAAACGAGAAACATGTCCTTAGTCCTTTTCAGGTACTTCAGGATATTCTTGACCACTGTCCAGTGATCTACTCCTGGATCACTTTGGTACCTCCCTGCTAGACTTATGGCAAGGCACACATCAGGTCTGGTACACAGCATGGCATACATTATAGAGCCTATGGCTGAGGCATAGGGGATGACTTTCATCCTTTCTCTTTCTTCTGTCGTGGTCAGGCTTTGAGTCTTAGTCAACTTCACACCTTGCAACACAGGCAGGAACACCTTCTTTGACTGGTCCATTTTGAATTTCTTCAAAATCTTATCAAGGTATGTGCTCTGTGAAAGTCCTATCAGGCGTCTCGATCTATCTCTATAGATCTTGATGCCCAATATGTAAGCAGCTTCACCGAGGTCTTTAATAAAAAAACTCTTGTTCAAATATCCTTTTATGCTTTCCAGAAATACTGTATCATTTCCAATCAACAATATGTCATCCACATATAATATTAGAAATGCTACAGAGCTCCCACTCACTTTCTTGTAAATACAAGCTTCTCCGTAAGTTTGGATAAAACCAAAAGCTTTGATCACCTCATCAAAGCAAATATTCCAACTCCGAGATGCTTGCACCAGTCCATAAATGGATCGTTGGAGCTTGCATAATTTGTTAGCATCCTTAGGATCGACAAAACCTTCTGGTTGCATTATATACAACTCTTCCTTAAGAAACCCATTAAGGAATGCCGTTTTGACATCCATCTGCCAGATCTCATAATCATAAAATGAGGTAATTGCTAACATAATTCTAACAGACTTAAGCATCGCTACGGGTGAGAAAGTCTCATCGTAGTCAACCCCTTGAACTTGTCGGAAACCCTTTGCGACAAGTCGAGCTTTATAGACGGTAATATTACCATCAGCGTCTGTCTTCTTTTTAAAGATCCATTTATTCTCAATGGCTTGCCGATCATCGGACATGTCCACCAAAGTCCATACTTTATTCTCATACATAGATCCTATCTCGGATTTCATGGCCTCAAGCCATTTGTTGGAATCCGGGCTCATCATAGCTTCTTCATAGTTCGTAGGTTCGCCGTTGTCTAACAACATGACTTCCAGGACTGGATTACCGTACCACTCTGGTGCGGAACGTACCCTGTTCGACCTACGAAGTCAAGTAGTAACTTGATCTAGAGTTTCATGATCATCATCATTAGCTTCCTCTTCGATTGGTGTAGGCATCACGGGAACTGCTTTCTGTGATGTGCTATTTTCCAATTCGAGAGAAGGTACAATTACCTCATCAAGTTCTACTTTCCTCCCACTCACTTCTTTCGTGAGAAACTTCTTTTCTAGAAAGGACCCATCCTTGGCAAAAAAAATCTTGCCTTCGGATCTGTGGTAGAAGGTATACCCAATGGTCTCTTTTGGGTATCCTATGAAGACGCACTTCTCCGCTTTGGGTTCGAGCTTATCAGGCTGAAGCCTTTTGACATAAGCGCCGCATCCGCAAACTTTAAGAAATGACAGCTTAGGTTTTTTGCCAAACCATAATTTATACGGTATCGTCTCAACGGATTTAGACGGTGCCCTATTTAAAGTGAATGCGGCTGTCTCTAATGCATAACCCCAAAATGATAGTGGCAAATCGGTAAGAGACATCATAGAATGCACCATATTCAATAGAGTACGATTACGACGTTCGGACACACCATTACGCTGTGGTGTTTCAGGTGGCCTGAGTTGTTAAACAATTCCAAATTGTCTTAAATGCATATCAAACTCGTAACTTAAATATTCACCTCCACGATCAGATCGTAGAAACTTTATTTTCTTATTACGATGATTTTCTACTTCACTCTGAAATTTCTTGAACTTTTCAAATGTTTCAGACTTGTGTTTCATTAAGTAAATATACCCATATCTACTCAAATCATCTGTGAAGGTAAGAAAATAACGACATCCACCGCATGCTTCAATACTCATCGGACCGCATACATCGGTATGTATTATTTCCAATAAGTCACCAGCTCGCACCATTTTTCCGGACAACGGAGTTTTAGTCATCTTGCTCATAAGGCATGGTTCACATGTCTCAAATGATTCATAATCAAGAGATTTCAAAAGTCCATCAGCATGGAGT